>JACXGI010011864.1:0-23920 GCA_016801175.1 Esox masquinongy | reverse complement strand
TAATGGTTGTTTGGATTTTTCGGCATTGACCACTACATCAGCCTCACTCCCTCCCTCCCTCCCTCCCTCCCTCACTCACTCCTCCAGAACAAAATCAGCAGATGGATTTAGCCTCGTTTTTATGAATTCCTCCCAGACCCAGCTGCACATAATTACACCCAAATCTGCCGCCTTATCTCTCAAATTAAAAAGATTAGATTATTTGTGAAAGAGACGTATGCACTGTCTCTCAACAGACAGACCCGGCCTCACCTCGTATTTTGCTGAAATTACCTCCTATAAATATATATATATATATATATATATATATATATATATAGAGAGAGAGAGAGAGGCTGTCAAAGGTAATGTGTTAACACGTGTGATTAATTGAAAATGCTTAACACTGCTAATTTGTTGTACACATTTTTCTTTTTTGAGTCTCAGAACCGTTCATAGTCAGAGCTCAACTTGAGCGTGAGCTGTCACTTATACTTTGGTAAGTGTATTGGCACTTTATGCTTCACAGTTTTGTTTTGATTTAGCAATGGAGAGAAGGCATTCATATCGTAAATTGTGTTTACTCACCACTTGTCTGAGCATCTTGCCTAACAGCACATTAGTACACATTTGTGATAATAAAACTATAAATTACAGATCGCTCCAGATTAATGTTTGTAGATAAACATCTCTAGCCACCTTGTCTACCTAACAAAATGTGCGAAAACTGAATGCACTGTAAATGTAAATCATAGACCAGCAATGTTCTCTTTAGACTTACATGGGCAACAAATAGATGGTGCCAGTTATTGTGGTAATTTGGGGGGAGACATTTAAGGGCTGTGACAACCTGATCTAATGGACTTGCATGGAAAAAGATAGCTCCTGCACTTTTATTTCAAGACAAGCAATCACAACAGTTTACACTAAAACATAGTATGTCTTTTTTAAATGGGATAAAATTGTGATTAATTCCAGAAATTAGGTGATTTCATAGCACTATATACATATTCAGCCAACAGAGTCTACATATTGACCTGATGGAGACATTTTTTTGAGGCAATATTTAATATCATCCCTACTAAAGACATGAATTGTATTTGACTGTATTGCCAAAGAATACAATAGTTATTTAAAAAATCCATGAAATAGTCATGTATGTTTATTGGGCAGTCTGGTATACTGCCTGTTAAAGTTTATAGATGCGTAAAGGAAAACAGTGCCAGTGTTTACATAAGTACTTTTGTTGTTGTTTTTTAACAAGAGCATCTATCATTGCGGTATAATTTTTTAAAATTAAATTTTATTGAAATTCTATTTACTCTGCTGTTCTATCAGTTCAATAATGTCAGAAGGAAAAAATATTGCTCTTAGTTTAAACTAACTTTGCTGTTGTAATATCACCAATGGATGTGGCAGTTTCACCAATTAGGAATTTCAGTATTAGGTATGAAACAAGGGGCACTGTGGACATATAAGCTTGGCTGTGATTCAGACTTGAGCATTGACGTCTCTACCGACTGCATTGTTCCCTATCACTGCAATATAATACCTCATTCCTTATCCAGATAAGACAGTAATTTCAGTGAAATGTTCTGATAAAATGCAGACCCTTTCTACTATTCAGTGAAGTTCCTATTTTCTTTGTGAATAGCATTGTCAAAAACATTGGACTGTCTCCGGTATTATCTTTGCAAGACAAAAATACTACATTCCATTTATTATTTTACTTTATTCATAAAAGTAATAGCCTTAACATCATGGTAATTTTTGCAGAATTTCATCAACGTGAATGAATAAAACAATAGTGAAAGGCTCAAATAAGATTTATCAAATCAGGCTGAATAAAAAAACTTTTTGCTTTACATGCTTCTAACAAAACACTTTAATTAAATGCAACTTGCTATCACTTTGTGGAATTTAATTCAAGAATTTACATTCATCAAAGAAAACATATTTTGAAGTTGGTGTATAGAAATTAGAGGGAAATTTCACTGCTGCTGAAATGATCAATCTGCCGGCAAATGAATAAGTTAGTACATCTCCCCAGAAAGTTGTCTTTTGTTTTTTATATTTCGACACATGGATATTTGAGCAGAATTCCAACCACATTTAGTGGTAAAGGTAACATAATTGAACAAATCACACACAAAAAATAAACATTGAAAACATTTATGCAATTAAAATTAACAGAAGTGCGATTTCATTATGTGGACAAAATGTGTAACCTCCACCTTTACCATCAGATAAATTGGCCAAGATTAAAATCAGACCACTGGCAATCTACATAGACCAGGTCATCCTACCAAAGTCATATAAGTCTCCAAGTACCCCAGGGGGTTCAAGGGATCTACATGGCTCTCTTACTACAATCAATGTCGAAGTGCAAGAGTCAATTGTTAGAAAAAGACTGCATAAACTTGGCCTACATGGGAGGTCAGGAAGAAAGGAACCTCTGCTCTCAAAAAAGAATATCAAGGTTATATATCCAAATATCTAAATATGTAAAGAATTACTTTCCAAGGGGTTTATTTACTTCTCCACACAACATCACATAACTGTACGTACATTAATATGACATTTCCTCATGTGACGCAAATATGAGCTTTTCTGCATTTTAGTGATTGAAACAGGTCAATTACTTTAACTGTTTGTTAGCAAACCTCAATATCCAGAATTCATAGGGATTTCATTAGTCATCAGTTTTGCACTGTACTTCCTGAAATTTTATAAAAACCACTAGCTCCCTTGAACAGAAAAGCTCTGAGAGTGAACACAATCTAACATGGAAGTAGGTCTCACAACAGGCTGTAGTCTGAGAAAATTATCCAGCCTAGTTATCATGCAATTTTGTGACCAGTAGGAACATTGTGGTGTCAAATCCAATGGCTCATTTGAACAAAGAGATCCGTATCCACCCTCCACTAGTGTGATCAAGCAATCTGCGAAACACAAAGGCCTGAATAATTGGTACAAAACCAGACAGCTTCGCCAACCGGCACGTTCAACCAATGACTGCTGTGATGCATGATTATGTCTGAAACACTTTCAATATAATTATAGTTATTTAGGGAGACTATATTTAAAAAAGTAATATACACTGCTCAAAAAAATTAAGGGATCACTTAAATCACATGTTGAAGGAAATATATTAAAGATCAAAATCTTTACTGTACATTGTGTAATTTGCTGAGAACAAAATGACGTAAGAACAGTCAATGGAAACGAAAATCACCAATAGATTGAGGGCGGGGTTCAAACTCCGAAAATCAAAGTAAACTATTGATATCACAGGCTGTTCCAGCGTGCGTGAATTTCATCATAGCAACTCATAATGTGACTCAGTAGTGCCACATGCCTGTATGCACTCCCGACAACGTTTGGGCATGATGAAACGACGGATGGTGTCCTGGGGGATCTCCTCCTAGATCAGGATCAGGGCAACCTGCAAATCCATTCCCTTTTTGGGGATTGTCTTGTTGTTGCCTCTCCAGTGCACCTGTTGTCACTTTCATTTGTACCAAAACAGGTGACACTGATTCACAATCACTTATGCTTCCTAACTGGACAGATTGTTATCCCTGAAACAGGCTACGGGACAGCTTCTTTCCACAGGCTGTAAGGCTGCTCAACTCGGGAACCCCTCTTCCCTTCCATCCATAGCCCATGCACACCTGTCACTTTATATCATGCACACCCGTCACTTATATCATGCACACCTGTCACTTTTACATTGCACTACGGTTGTATAGTTGTATAGTTGATGCGTGTTTTTGTATAAGTGTTATTACTGATTGTGTTATGTACTTATTTTTTTAAATTATAATTACTGTTACTTTTCAACTTTTAACTGCACTGTCGGGAGTAGGAAAACCAAGCACTTCATTGCCGTAACTTGTTAATGCAAATGACAAATAAACCTTTGAACTTGAAGTTTAATTGACTTGGTGTTATACTGTGATGATTACATGTTCCCTTAATTTTTTTGAAACAGTGTAGGTGGAATTTGCTCACTTCAAGTGATTTTAATTATTTTCCCTCAAATCTTGGACCCAGATATTTTGATGGTCAAACCATGTTAAATATTAACATCTGTGTATTTGTTTTGTATCTGTGTGAGTGTTATATCTGTTTGTGTGTTACATTTTTAATAAGGGTTATATCTTTATGATGATTATATCTCTATGACTGTTATATTTGTATGAGTATTATATCTGTATGATTGTTCTATCTGTATGACTGTTCTATCTGACTGTTATATCTGTATGCCTGCTATATCTGTATGACTGTTATATCTGTATGAATGCTATATCTGTATCACTATTATATCTGTATGACTGCTATATTTGTATGACTGTTCTATTTGACTGCTATATCTGTATGACTGCTGTATCTGTATGACTGCTATATCTGTATGACTGTTATATCTGTATGACTGTTATATCTTTATGACTGCTATATCTGTATGACTGTTATATCGGTATGACTGCTATATCTGACTGTTAAATCTGTATGACTGCTATATCTGTATGACTGCTATATCTGACTGTTATATCTGACTGCTATATCTGTATGACTGTTATATCTGTATGACTGCTATATCTAACTGTTATATCTGTATGAGTGTTCTGACTGTTATATCTGTATGACTGTTATATCTGTATGACTGCTATATCTAACTGTTATATCTGTATGACTGTTCTGACTGTTATATCTGTATGACTGTTAAATCTGTATGACTGCTATATCTGTATGACCGCTATATCTGACTGTTATATCTGTATGACTGTTATATCTGACTGCTATATCTGTATGACAGTTATATCTGTATGATTGCTATTTCTGACTGTTATATCTGTATGACTGTTCTGACTTATATCTGTATGACTGTTAAATCTGTATGACTGCTATATCTGTATGACTGCTATATATGTATGTCTGTTCTATCTGACTGTTAAATCTGTATGACTGTTATATCTGTATGACTGCTATACCTGACTTCTATATCTGTATGACTGTTCTATCTGACTGTTATATCTCTATGACTGTTATATCTCTATGACTCTTATATCTGTATGTGCATTACATCTGTAATAAGGGGAATGTGGGTTGGATCTGTATGACTGTTCTATCTGACTGTTATATCTGTATGACTGTTCTATCTGACTGTTATATATGTATGAATGTTCCATCTGACTGTTATATCTATCTGACTGTTATATCTCTATGACTGTTATATCTCTATGACTGTTATATCTGTATGTGCATTACATCTGTAATAAGGGGAATGTGGGTTGGATCTGTATGACTGTTCTATCTGACTGTTATATCTGTATGACTGTTCTATCTGACTGTTATATATGTATGAATGTTCTATCTGACTGTAATATCTGTATGACTGTTATATCTGTATGACTGCTATATCTGTATGACTGTTATATCTGTATGACTGCTATATCTGTATGACTGCTGTATCTGTATGACTGCTATATCTGTATGACTGTTATATCTGTATGGGGGGGGCAGCACTGACCTGATGTCTTCTGAAGAGTTTAAGGGAAACAATATGACTTGCATATAACTAATCCCATCATCAAAACCACCACTGTAGGCTTTAGCTTACCGACTGATTGGCTGATTGATATCCCATTCATTCCAGGTTGTGTCCTAAGCCAAGCCTCCTCAGGGGGATCAGTGTATCCATGCCGTCAACTGGAGTCGTCTTGCTGTGTAGAAGGTCCGGACGGAACCCCTGGTGGCATTGTCACCAGAGAGAGAAGCACAGCAGTCAGGGTAGCAGGTCTGTGCTCATCATGTCACACTTAATCACTGGGCACGGCTGCAGACACACTCATTAACCAAAGGAGAGTGAAAACACACATTTGTCCTTCAGACACGTGACTGCCGTCATGGGCGTCATTACGCCGCAGAGGAAACCAGCGTCTAAGTGCTCTTAAGGATTCGTCATTGAATTGAGCGGCAATGCTGTTGATTAAAGCTATTGCGTTTTTTGTATACAATTAAGGCACGGTTTGCATTCACCTTGTGCTGTTACATTATTTTGATATTCCATCAACATGTTAAACATGACTGTTATTTCATTTTACAAACAGGCAGTGTCCTTAATTAGAGGTGACATTGGCACTAAGTCCCAACTCACGCTGTCAAGGACAATGTTTAAATGAGCTGTTAATCTTTGAAACGTCATTAAATCTTTGCAAATGAGCACATGTAGATTTGGCACAAGACAGGACTTTTATTTGGTTTCAGCAATTTCTTAGACTGGTAATTTATATTAAATTACATGTACATGAAGATCCTTTACAGCCAAAAACCAAATATGCTGTGGCTTCTAAGCTAATGTGACTGTTTCACTCTGACCACCCCACATGGGGGTTTGAACCAGCAAACCTCTGCACTAAAAGACAACTGTAAACACTTTCCCTTGCCGAGTAAGGTGAACAACTCCAAGGTCTCAGAGCAAGTGACTCAACTGATTGAAATGCTAACTGACTAGCCGTTTCGCAACCGTTACACAACTTCACTGGGCTCTGTCTCTGTCAACAGTCTCTCATCAACAGATGCATGTCCGTCACACCTTGGACTATAGGCGTATGTTAAGTTTTGTCTCTAAGGCTTTGACGTGGAAATGCTGAAGTTTCTCTGTGTAGTTACATAGCTGTTTTGCAGCCTCAGATAGACTCTGTTGCTGACTAAACCATATCGCTACCTCATAAGGAGCTCTTCAGCAGCATTACAGTAGACTAGCAATGCAAGTGTTTCCATAGCGACTGATTTCATGATCGTGGTCTAGCCACAAGCTCAGCAGATGCAATCAGTCGCCCAGTATCAGAGTCAGATTCCTCAAAAGGGAATTATAAGGCAGACTTTCATGAAAATAAATAAAGTCTCTTCGAAGAATAAATGTGTGAGGAACTGTTTCATGAAGCTGTTTGTAATTAGATATCTACTAGCAGCTCTTCGATGAGGCAGTGGAAACCGCTATCTAAATGTGAGAAGATAATTCTTACACTCCTAATTATGGCCTACATTTCCATATGACTATCCAAGGTGAGGGGGTGTAGCATTTTCTTGGCTGTCTGGTTGTGGTTCGCTACGTACTGAAATAAAGCCTGAAAGATACCCAACAATTACTGCCATATCTGTTCCATTCCACAAAGGCTCTCAAACAATTTGGACAGGAGCGCTCAGGCTGTTTAAATTATGGAAATGGGTGTAAATAGGAAAATGTATTTTAATCAAATGTTTCTTTCAGTTAATGAAACGTCGCATTCTTATCTGGGTTGCCTGTAATCCATATGTTAATGCCTAATGTAGAACTATGTATCGGTGCAATTTGCCCCTTTCCTCTTTCTGTGCTATCTGAAATTGTGCTGTAAATTTCACCCTGGTGAATGATTATGTTTATCGACCTGCCCATAAAGCTCATATTCAAATTTTGTTGCATGATTAGCCCTATTTATCTATATAATTGGATTGAGTTTGCCTCTAAGTCTATGTGAATGTGAGCTGCTGATTTAGAGCTTCAGACACCATAATGCCAGAGAAGATGGCCAACATAATTGTGTTTCAGATTAATTCCATTTGGATACAATCAATAGTTTTACCCTTGAATTTTTTTTTTTTTGACTAATCAAGTTATACTTGCCTATGAGATTATTGAAGAGAAAACAACCTCGGGCCTGGCGTCAAAATGAGACGACAGAATACGCTGCGGGAAGGATTACTGTCTGGAGACCGAGGGAGGTTTGCACAGGCAGAATGCTAACACTGTGTAACAATACATTCCAGTGCTTTCCGGCGTGGTGTAACTCATGCAAACATCCCCAGGATATTTAGAACCACCACTAGAATCTAATTGTGTCCAGTACATAATCCAGCTAAACATAGTGGTGGCAACGGTTCAAGTTTAGTTAACATGAACATTTAGAAAAAAAAACTTGTGTTACAAGACAACTGTGACAACTGTGCAGAATTAAAAGAGTCCTTTTTTAAGGAGGCAGAATTAATTAACAGGTTTCAGACCACGGCCATCCTCCACTTCTGTTTCAGTTTTGTATTAAAGGCAGAACCAGATCTTAGATGACGGGCTAAGTGGACATCAGACAAATCTGTCAGGTTAGACAGCTTTGATCAATGGGAGGCTACACCACATTTGAGACCCCTGTTACCATGTGGTAGAGGTAGCCTCTAATACCATTATACTCCCAGCTTCACAACAGAGTTAGCACACAAAAGTAAAGGAATTTCATTAGCCGCCCTTAAAATCGATATTTGGAGTAATGTTTTTACTTAAATCAATAGAGCTTCCCCCCGCCTGCTTATTGGATAACTTGTTTGTGCTGCAGGAATTAAGTCAAAATATTAAGGTAATTTGACATGTTTATGAAATGATTATCCTGAAGTTAATGTTGATGACTAATGCATTTGTATTTATTAATCTCTTGAAAAACTTAAATACACGCAAGACCTATCCATTCTTAAGCTTACAACACAAAACCAACATTGTCATTTTGGCAAACAACAACAAACCCAACATTCTTGCCTCCATGAGTGTAAACAATGACATTCGCTTTAGCACTAATGCTAATGGTTAAATGAAGCTGTATTGAAATGGCTAGGCGAACACGCTCTGCGTTAGGAGTGTTTATTAATCAGGGAATAATAAGTAATCCGTGGCCATTATGGAAACGGCTGACGCTAATGGATGACAGTTGCTCCACCACACTTAAGCAGGGACTTCATTACTGACAGGGAGATTAGTGGATGAGAGAGCGCATTAAGGACTCCACCTGTGAACACTGCAGAGTGTGCTGTCTTTGACAAGTTGATGGAACATTGTCAAGCTCATTTGCTCTTCAATGGACTATGTTTAATTAGAAGATTGCAAAAAAAAGCAAAGCCACAATAGATAGTTGACATTAAAACAAATCTGTTGAGTTCTTGCGCTGATGCTTGAAACTGTACAGTCACGTTGTCTGGAGTCTATAGAGAAAAACTGTCTTGAAGTTGTTGACCGTATTTGTCTTTAATTTGTTAACATGCAGTATGGAATATTTGTAATGATGGATCATTTCGGAATTTTGAATGACCTGCAGTATGTTTGTAAACAAAATTTTTTTTTCTTTTAGACCCATTTTTTGAGCCCTCGTGTTCATCCATATGCAATGTTAGACATTTCAACAGGCATGGAGTGGAGCAAACCTTTGGATGGATACCAAAGCTTGTGGGTGTCATTCAGCAGCACCAAAAATATTCATTCGTTTTTAACTCCAACCTAAAGGGTCCTGACATTCAGAAAAAATGTTGGTGACCCTGAAGAAATGTATGTAAATGTACCGGCAGCTTTGAAAATACGTTTGTGTTCCAGGTTCTCTAGATTTAGGACTCTTCTGTAGTTAAGACTGTAAAGACTTTTTGTGTGACTTTTGTCTTTTCCGGAATCTTTTACTCTAACGACACCAAACTACACAACTCCCATGCAATTCCATACATGAATGCCTTCTGCCAGTGTATTCAGGTAGAATGTCATCCCCATAACGAAGAAGTCTAGGTGGCTGATTTGAGAAACGTCATTTATTTGCCTGCACAAGCTACACACTAGACTACTGAACAAGATGCATATTACCCAGCATGCACTTGCCGTACCTGTCCTCAGCTTACTGTTGAGCAGTACTAACATCCCCAGATTATATACATGTACAGTTTGTACACCCGGATGTTGCCAGCACCAAGCTCTACCAGCTAAGCCACACATGGCAACCATACCTAGTGCATACAGCAGGTCAGCGAAGGGTTAAGCACTTAGCCAAAGCATGGCAGTACCAAGTCCCCCCTGTGCTATAACATGCCCTCTGAACCTGTCTGATCACGCCGCATCATAATGTATATCAGACCTTTTTTATTGGATTCTTCAGTGGTCGTTGCATTATTTAGATGGAATAAAATGCCAGAGGCGGAAGGACTCATTGGTTTTGATGGCCAGTGTGTCTGATGGTCTCAGCTAGAACAACTTTACAGCACCTAAAAGATTGGCTGAGTTATAGATCATTTTTATTTTTCTACTTTGTGAGTCTGGCTTCTATATGTGGTTTTCATCCGTCCCACAGAATAGTTAAGAGCAATTGGCAATTTAAAATAATCATGCACACAATCCATTTCTCAAGCTGTTGGAAGGAATAAAGGTCTTCAAGGGAGCAAATCAAGAACTGTTTGTTTTAGAAGAATCCTATAGTCATTAGAGACTAGATGTGGTACCCTTTTTCACACCGATTTGTTTGTTATTTACATGGCCATCATGCTGACCGTTGTTTTTATTGGGGAACTCAATAGAGAAGGTCAAGTCTGCAGAGGAGTGCTAGTTGTAACCAGATGATTGGCTGAAGGTGAGAGGTAATAACATTTTTGTCATGCGTACGGGCTATACAGAGGTAAACAGATACCGAGTGAAAAATAAAATGAAATGTTAAATCCACATATTAATTGTGGAATAAACTGTATTGAGCTGGGTGACATGTGGAATTAATATAGCATGACATCTGTCAGCAAATTGATATTCCTCAGTCCCCACTAAACGACAACCAAATCTGACATGTTTGAGAACAATATGATTGACCTAAAATGTCTCTGCTAGCTACAGGGCAACAGACTGAGCAGGTATCTCCAAGTCAAGTGAAAGCCGCCAGTGATCATCAAACCAGGGCATTTCTCTACGCTGTCTCCATGGAGGAATGCAGTACCCAGAAGACTCCAGCCCTATGGTCCCAGGGGACAGGGGAAATCGCATTATATCTGCTGTCACACAAAGTCACTGTCAAGGTACATAGAGCTCTGGTGAAACACAGACCCCCAAGTTGACAAATTACAACAAAGGCTCGTCGCAGCAATGCTGTACTTTGACACACAGAAATTCCAAAAGGTGAGACATTTTTCTTTGTATACATCGAGAAAAACCAAAGCTCTCGTCATTTGTGATACCAATATACTGAATGTGTATTCTTTAAATAAGTGTTGAAGTTGCAATCGTGCTGACCTTGGGCTCACTCCGGGTGCTTCATCTTGTACTTTGATGAAGATGCTCTCATTTTTCTCCCACTACCTCCCTGGTTTTCTAATAAGAGGACCTGCCAATCAAATCTGTCTGTGGATGATGCAATTGCAGTGCAACCGTGAGTGCTTGTTCAGCACGCCAGACTTTGCTGACCGTGTTGTCAGTGGGATTCCTGACGGCTAGGTTGTATGGAGGCTCCACGCTGCGCAACATAAAGACCATGGCCCAAACCACGGTAGACAGAATGAACTCATCCCCCTTAGTCAAGTTGTTACTTTATCAGTCACATCAAATGATCACATTGCTGTCCGCTGGTCCTCGGTGGAATATTAAGCCCACTGGTCATTTCTGTCATGTCTCGTGTGTTCTTGGCAGATGTAAGACGATTTAGAAAGCCTGACTAAGTTGCAGTGGCACACAACTGTAGATATTTTCCAGATTAGATTCATAATCACTGTATAGATTGCACCTCACAAAACCTCTCTCTGACTCCTTTTTAGTTGACGTATGTCAATTTTTCAGTTTCAGAAACGGTCACGGAACTACAACTGTGCCCCTTCCCACAGTCTGAACTCCCAGGGCATTAACACGTCTTGCTATTCATGTTCACTGTACGTGGGGCAGTTTTCCTTTCGCATCTGTTTTTTGTGTTCAAGTTATTCAGTCTAGATTATTATTTAAAACATTTAATGACAAGATACTGGATGCTTACAGTGTAATTCTATGCCTTTACAGCACACAGTTCCTCACTGCTCAGCACAGTCGGGACCGATGGCTGCTGTCTGCCTTATCCCTGCTCACCACGGGTGTGGAATCAGCAGAAACAGGACCTAGTCCCTCCAAGGACCAAACTCTATTTCATGTCA
Source organism: Esox masquinongy (assembly GCA_016801175.1). NCBI lineage: Eukaryota > Metazoa > Chordata > Actinopteri > Esociformes > Esocidae > Esox > Esox masquinongy. The sequence goes on along the minus strand of JACXGI010011864.1, from coordinate 12,004 downwards.
AGAATAGCAAATGGCTAAGGTAGAACATTTTTTCATGCACTTTCCAAGTAGCTCCAACTAAAATATATTTCCCAGTTATTGTAGGAGTCAAATGATTACAATAATAGGAAATGTCTATCCATATTTGTTATGCTTCATTTACTGGAAATGAAATAAAGATCAAAATGAAATTAGAAATGGAGCCTGGAAGTTGATGGATGGACTGGACCCTGGAACGGGTATAAGGTTGATTATTCTGTCTACGTGAAAGGGTTAGATGCATCGTCCGTCTCGGTTAATTTTTCCAGTCACCCGGCGTCAGGGAATCCCCATGTGTGTACAATTTGCACGGCCACTGTTGGCCTAATATGTAAAATTGTGCACAGACAACTTAGCACACGCAAAGCATGGACCCTTTACATACATGGTGTGGTCATGTGACACATTTCACATCGTTCAGTAAATGACTCAGTTTGATTACCCCCTCAAATGACCTCCTCTGGAGTGGCTCTCATTGTAGGCTTCATTTCCCTGAGCAAATTAAATGGACCCAGCGCTGGAGAGGCTGGCCTTGGAGTTCATCCGCTGCCTCATCCTATCTATTCCAGGAAATCAGGTCGAATGTGTGCGATAGATCCACTATGCTGGCAGCCGTGAAAGAAAGTTAAGAGGGAATTGCAGTGGGAGAGCACAGCACATCTGAACTGCAGTAAACGGCTCACCCACCATTTCTCCTGGTCCGCGGCTGTGACAAGAGCTGAGCACAATCACAGGACCAAAACTCAAAATTAAAGATGGGTGACCCCTACAGAACATGTTGCTACACTTTGAGCCAACACCTGAAGAAGCATCTCCCCTTTCAGTCTTGACCTGTGCACCACAAGGAAACCCTGATGAAGGGACAGTGGGTAACCTATATACAGGCATCCAGGGGAAGAGAAGAGACATGTTTATTTTTCAGCTGTGCCCCGTGATGTCGCCTGTGTCCATGTGGGGCGTTCTTCATGTTAAATGTATGGCGGTTCGATGGGCATGTGGCGTGCGTTGAAACAGCCTGGCCTGCTAGTCTCTGATGACTGAGCACCAGGAGATGATGGAAAGCCCTAGACGAGGTAAATCCCATTCTGGGAACTTACTGTTGCGGTCCCCACCCGTTTGTACTGAATGGGGCTTTCTGAAACATCGTCTGGAGTGGAACACTTAGTCTCACATGATGTCCGTTGAAAATTAATTTCTCAGAGTTCTAGGTAACAGCACCGAGAGCCCAGTGTTACTAGGAAGCATCTAATGTAGGATATTTCTCAACCAGAAAGGTGTAACTGAGTACAAGTTGGTACACATAGGTGGATGGTCTCTTTAGCAAAGACCTGGCCTAGATATAACATATGGTGTATAGTGGGGGACAGTGCTGAAAACAAGACTGAACTCTATTAGCACTGACTTGTGTGGAGACCCAGCATGCATTGCACTTGTGCCTCAAAACGGCCTTGAATAAAAGGTTTGAGTATCATCTGCTCCCCCAGAACCTTTAGCCTTTGTTAACCAACAGGCTGTGTTGTGCATCTTCAAGCGTGTGTTACATTCACAGAGAACAGACACATCCTGAAGGACAACGTCTTGCCATGGTGACTTATGCTTTGTCTACAATCGCACATTTAAGCCAGCCTCTGTTTGAACTGAGTGCGTAGACATGTTTGATTTGAGGGTAGGTTTTGTTTGTGACCGAATCGGCTGGCTCCGGAACATGTTGATACCCTAATGAAAATGATCAAACATAGAGCCATCATCAATGGGCTTCCGCTCTCTTGACAGAGCAGGTGGTATGTTCTGCATGATCAAGGGCACAAACAAATTATGCAGCCAACCGATGAGAGTATGGAGAAGCAGAATCCTTTTGGGGCACTGTGATTGACACTCATGTGTTTAACTGCAAAATCTATTGTGGAAATCAGTTATTTGTTCTGTACAGTGGTGTTTCAACTAATATGTTAATAATAATAAAAATATAACAATTCAAACTGAGTTAGAAAATGTGTTGGCCTTATAAGTAATGTCACATTCATTTAATCTTGACAAACATAAATATTTTTTTTTCAGTTAACTATGAATAATTCAACACAGTCGTGTGCAGGCACGCCTCCAACCCCGCCCCTTGCAGACCCTCACAAGCCACTCTTCCCATGTTAATTAATTCCTCCAGTTTTCCTGCCGACTTCCATTTCAATCTCAACACGATAACTCTTCTTATCGTGTCATTAGAAGTGATCAAGATAGAATATCACTCAGCCTTCCAATCGTCCTTTCGCTACTTAAATTAATCTGAAGTTGTTAATTTGTTAATGTGAGCGTCATGGAACTTCATTCACAAGTTATCCAGTTAACTACTGAGAGATACTGTCTCGTTAATAACTGATATAAGAATGTCATTATTTGACTTTTGCTAGCTGTGTTGGAACCTAAAGATTCCACGTGGCGATAGGTTTTGAGGAAAACGTGTGGTGCAATAAACTTCTGTCTTCGTAGGAAGGTGTGAAGAGGTGTCTGGCTCATTAAAGCAATGTGGTAATGTGTATTACGTCACCAACACAATTGGACCATTTGCTTACTCAGCGGTGAAGACATACCAGTTGTGGAGAGTTAAGGGAGACCCACCTGCTCAGACTGGGAGGTGCAAAATGGATGTGAAGTAGGATCAACGAAGAATGTTCCAATATGATAGCTTGGTCACACTACATTTTAAGGCCTCCTTGTTATTACACTGTAACAAGCTGTGCAATTAAGTGTAATAACTCATTGTTACAGTGTAGGTACATCATGGTATAGGTAATAGGAAGATTCATAATAAATGCACACAATAAGTATTGCCATTTTTTAATTTTAACGTTTTAACATAACATTAACATCAGTGACAAAGGATGTGATCCCTTGTAGGAAGCTATACAAATGTTAATCAAGAGTGATTAATTGTGGTAATATTATATTTTACAAGTTGAGTTGACTGAGAACAATTTGGGGATTTGTGTACTTTACTGTACATTCCCCATTCTGACGACATTGCCCTCAGTTTAAAGCTTGGATGCTAATTTTACATTACAGGATTGACCGGCTACCACCCCCATAGTGCATGGAAAACCCACTTGGGTACAGTGTAACTACAAGTTGTTACACAGGATGTAACTATTTCAAATTAAGTGTTACTTGAGGGGTACATGCATGTAACTAATGGGTACTTATAGTGAAATACTTAAAATTAGGTTGTTGCTGAATCCAGTTTACCACACTATGAAATGTAACATAATACTGGTCTGCAGGTCAGACGTCGGAATGAATCTTGTTAATTAGCATATAATTGTGCCTTAAGAAGGCCTAAACGGTGAAAAGAAAATATTGTGAAATACAATGTTAGAAAAAGAAGAATGTTAAGAAGAATGACTATACTGCATTATGTGTTTTTCTTTTACTATTTGTTTTATACAGATGCCCAGCCTACTTTTAGTTTGGAGGTAGACTTGAGAGATCAGTGAGAGTTATTATACTATATATTCTGCTCTCCCCGCAAATTTGTCTGTAATTTAATGGGAATAACAACCTCACAGCACTCAAATTTGCTTTTATGACGCTAGATTGACGCTCTAGACTGGGACAGCAGAAAGAAATCTTCCAGCTCCATTGTTTTTGCTCCATTTGTAAGTCGAGACACAACCTCATGTGCTTGCACAAATTGTATGTTTTTCTGTAAGATGTTCGTATGTTCAATCATTAACAGCTGCCTTTTGAGTATTGTAAAACTTTAAAGCTGGCCTTCTCACGTTAGCAAGCATTGCAGGGTTTTGATGTCAGTGCATTGTTGGCAGCTAATTAACGTTTACTAGCTAGCTAGCAAGGTAGGTCAGAAGCCAATGTATTTTCTTTGGTAAAAAAAATAAAAGTATTTGTAAAGGCATGATGTGGTACATTTGGTTTTGATAAGTGCCTGTCTACGGTTGGTGCCTAAGACTTGCTTTACAGAGCCATCTGTCAAGGAATCACCCTGCCCTGTGGTCCACAATAACCAATCACCCTGCCCTGCGGTCCACAATAACCAATCACCCTGCCCTGTGGTCCACAATAACCAATCACCCTGCCCTGCGGTCCACAATAACCAATCACCCTGCCCTGTGGTCCACAATAACCAATCACCTTTCCCTGCGGTCCACAATAACCAATCACCCTGCCCTGTGGTCCACAATAACCAATCACCCTGCCCTGCAGTCCACAATAACGAAAGTCTTATCTATGTCCAAAAAGAGGGACTTGAACTTCTGAAAGAGATTGGGAAAAGGAATAAAGAGAAGGCTGTCAGGGACAAAATGTCACAGACCTTTTCTCACAGACAACAGGAGCTGGTGAGCAAGCAACCCTGGATGGAAGACCTTAAGCCCGGATGGTCTGCACTGTTCCAGGCTAAAGTCCTGTGTGTAAAACGAAACTTACAAGATGTATGACTGATTGGTTTTAGTTTCAATTTGATAGTGAGAAATAGATGTTTTTTGAATATTTTTTTGACATTCAAGTGGAAGTTTGTAATACTGATAAAGACTAATTATGAGGTTGTAGTTGCCTAGTTTTTTTTAGTTTTCTGTGACACAAATTCTTGAATTGGAGTAATTTATCAAATCAGGCATCACTGAGTTGAATTATTGATGTTATTGTGAAAAGCATTTACTTGCTTTGAAAAGAATAATATGCTTGTGGCAACATGAAATATATTTTGGTCAGCTAAATCCATTTTTTTCTTTCAGTGTAAGTATTACTTATATACTCTCACAGAAATAATTTGGCAGTTATAAAATGCAACTAAGTCATTTTAAAGCATGCCAGTGACAAAAAACCTAGATACATTTGCTAGACCTAGGTCTTTTCACTGTCTTTCCAACCAGGAGGACATCTTTTCAATATTTTTTCAACTTCCATTGCTCAGTAGGCGCCTGCTACGAATGCCCTGTATAACGGCACAGTCAGAAAGGTGTCATCAACATTTTCAACAGGTTATTCACTATCAAACTCAAGGCTGATGATTTAAATGGATAATTCATGGATATTTCTGATGTTTGCGTGTGCTGTTGGTGCTCTTAAGTAAGTACACATGAGGTTTTACCTCTTTTGTTTTGCACAATTATTTGATATTCATGAGGTGTCCAACCTCACCAATTTGACGTGTCTGCATGGAGATCCATTATTGAGTGGGCTTTCGAGGGAAGCCGCAGAAAGTCAACTCCATTAATGAAACACAAGCCTGTGTTCTGTCATAATTGTTTCTCGCCTCCTTGTACTGTTGTCTCCCTTTTTAAGTGGACCGTAGCCAGCACTTAAGAGCATGTCTTTTAATCACTGAAGTGTTCTGTTTTTTCAAGTTTTTGTTAAATTGTCTTTGTTTGCCCCCTTTGTGTTTACGCTGCTGATAAATAGGATGGTAAGCTCGAAACAGCTTTGGTGTTCAGTGTGATGTCAGTGGCATTTTGGCTTCATCGCATGATCTCCTCTTGGAAGCTATGTTTCCACACCGCAGAGAAAAACCGAGGCTGTACTCTCTCTTGTCTCAGTAATGAAATTCCTTTCTTTCGTCCCAATAAGATTACCCACTTCGATCCTTTGCCAACCCTTGCCCTATTGTAAGTATAAGCCCCCATTGCTAAATCCTCAGAATAATTCTACAGCAGTGCGACTTTGGAACATGCCAGAGGCTTTTTGCCAGCCAGCAGCGGACAGCACAGAGGGGGCGCAGGTAAAGTCTTGTCAGTCAGAGGGATGGAGTCTGCGGTGTGACTGTACCACTGGTCGAATGAGTGGATTGAAGCTGACAAGTGTAATGTGTGTGGAAGGATGTCGTGGTGTGTGAAAGTCGGCCATGTCTGTTCCAATTCTCCCAATTCCCTGTGTCCTTCCTTCTTTTCCTCTGTCCCTCCCTTGCTCTCATCCTAAGACAGTTATGCAGATGTTGAATGCACCCTCCCGGCTGTGGGGAGGGCATGGAACATCTATCATCCTCCAGGGGGTGGGATGCGTCCCGCTCCGTGGAAAGCTCGCCCCTCTGGGTTGGAAGAATGCCTGTAGTCCGTGGATCCAAACCTTGGCCCAAGGCCCAGTAGCAGGCTTCCACGTCTCTCCCCTTTCTATCTCTCACACGTCCTTCTGTGCCAGCAAGCTTTGCTGGTATCTAATCTAAACCGGGTTTTTCTATGTCTTCTGAGCTTCTTGATCAAGAGGATGTGGTTGGGGAGAAAATAGACAGGAAGTACAACACTGGTGTTAGTGAGATACCAGTTACACCCGGGCCCTCTTTGACCCTACTGGAGCTGTTTGCCGGTAGCACCAAAGGTTTTTCATGGTCCGTTAAGAGATGAACATACCCTACATCTGAACGTGCCCTACAGGTCTCTGCAGTATTGTAATGTCTCATCGCTATATCACAATGTTTGATTCTAAAATATGCCGAGTGCAAGGTAGATAGCTAGCTAGCTTAGGTCAGTCAAGAGTTTCCCCGAGTGGAATCCATACCACCAGGTCAGATGAATAAGCCTGTGTTCTGTACAATCCCCATTTAAACAGAGAGCAAGCTGAGAGGAATGTTAGTGGTTTGGCTGATTATGGGCGTGACAGAGACCCGGAACACACATTTTCTTTGCTAAAGAAAATGTCAGACAAGTATAAGAAAAACTCTTATCCACTTAAAGTCCATATTTACTGTGGCGTCACTTGAGATAAAGTTCATGTCAAGTTGTTCTTCCTGTGGTAAATTTAAAATACTACACAGCATTACTTTGCAGATGAATATGTCCCACTCGTTCAATGTTTTTTGTCAGTAAACTTTCAACATTTACCAATGATATGCAGAAAATGATCTGTCTTAATCATACCAGAGGTTTATCAGGAACATTAGCAACCAGAATATACATAGACCAACTCCTAAAGTATTTGGGCAGTGGACATTTTTGTTCTCTGTACCAGTGCTTGAAATTATACATGTGGGGTTCACTATAGAATCTGACATTCTATAGTGTAGAATGTCAGATTCGATATACAGTAAAGGTATTTTCATCCAAATTGGATGAACCATTTTGAAATTACAACATTCCTTTGAACATAGCTTCCGCACTTTAGGAGGCCAAATGTAGCTGGACAGATTAACATTAAATACAATAAACTAGTCATTTTTACTACTCGGTTGCATATCTTTGTCATGCAAAATGATTGCCTGAGGTCTGCAACCTGTAGACATCACCAGACTCGGGGTATCTTTCCATGTGATGCCAGGCCTGTACTGTGCCATTTTCAGTTTTTGCTTGTCATGGGCCTTTTTGTCTTCAGTGTCATGATTTGAAAGGCATGCTCAGTTGGGTGCATCAAGTTGGGTCACCCACTTTGCCACTCAAGAATTGTTCACTTTTTAGCCCTGAAAGATGTATTGGTTAACCAGACAAGATGTCTCAATTTCTTTCCAAATTCATCCAGCTGCTGCTGTCAGCAGTTACGTCATCAATGAAGACAAGTGAGCCTGTTCCATTGACAGTTATACATTCCCAGAACACCCCATCATCACATTTCACAGACGAGGTGGTTTGTGAGATCCATTATTTCTTCACACTTTTCCTTAGACATCGATGTGGTACATGTTTATATTAGTCTCACCTGGCCACAAGACCTTAACCCAGAATTCTGCAGGATCTTCTAGGTATTTTTAAAGCCATCCTGTTTTTCAAGCTATTGTTTTCGTGTCTTGCAGGCCAGGCTCTGCAGTATGGCTGTTGAAGTCTCCTACAGATGCTAGTGGCTGACACATCCATGTCTACTTCCCGGAGAGCGATCCTGGTCCGGACAGGTGTTTGTCATTCTTCATTCTCTGGTCATCCACTGTAGAGGTCTTACTTGGTCTAGCGGGTCATCTGGCATTGCTGAGCTAGCTTTCGTTTTTCATCTTTATGTAGAGTTGATTTTGTCTTGCCTAATTGTTTTGCAGGTACCTCTGATTGACTTATTCAGACTGTGCTCAGAAACCGCCAACAGAATCCAATTGCAAACAAAGCTTAGTATCAAGGGTAGACATTAACTTCTTTCTTGCGCATGCACTAATGATGCAAACAAACAGACCGGCCAACAAATAACAAACTGCTCTGAAGCCAATTGCCAAAATACTTTCGGCAACATAAAGTTAGGGAAATATATACAAAACAAGCTGAGAAGTTCATCTTGAAATGAATGCTGACCGTCTTCAGTTTAACCCCATAGACATTATATAACTAAACAGAACGACAAGTGTTACGTTCCCAATACTTGTGTTTGTCCCTGTGTATTTCTTGCTTTTTGCCTAGTGTACTTTGTCTCAGTGAAGCATTGCCTGCTGGTTTATAGGCATCAAACATTTAACATGTACATGCAGTATCTTCAAAACTGAAATCTTCACCCAAGGAGCAACTACTTTTCATCCTCCCACTCAGTTGCCCTGTGGCGAAGTAAATTCCGCAGTGCAGCACTTCTGGCTTAGCGGTGTCATGTAGTTTCTATACCAAAAGGTCATGGGTTAAGCAGCGAATGCACGGTTACGCTGTGTCTCTGTGTAGGTGAATTGGGGGCCCAATCGAATAGGAATGAGCAAAATCAATACAACCCAAGGCACACCAAGGCCTGTCGGCATTAAGAAAGACCGGGATGTTTGGGGTGTGGAACCTGCTGCTGAGGTGGTTATAGAGCGCCAAGCCCTCAGAAATAATTGTCTACTCATCCCCACAGTGTTGGTACTTTGTAACCTTTTGCAAGGCGTGTTCTCCGATGCTGCAGAAGTACATGGAAATAGGAAAGGAAAATGGGAAAATGGCAATTCCCAGCTGGCGGACTGACCCTGGGGTCAGCGGCTGTGCTTCTGCCTGACCAGCTGTAAAATTTGGAGCAAACGAGGCGCTCCTTTCAAAGCAAGCCCCCGCATTTTAGCCTTGTCCTGAGGGGTAAATAATTCATATCAAAAACAAGCTAGCTCACAAAAGCACTAACAATATGCCGAAGGCTCCAAATGCTCAAGTTGTGCCAAGTAAGTTTTTTAGAATTCACATGATAGAGGAAACATGTGGGATCAATGCATTCATATAAGTAGATCTCTTTTGTCGATTTCTCCCAGAGCACACGGGTACTCGTACTGGAAAGAGAAAGACATGCCTGAAATAGAGTTCTCCCCTTGTTGAAATCTATTCAAGCGATGGAGTCCATACCCTGGCAGGTCGCTGAACTGAGAGGAACCACTAATACTCAGCCTGTTGAATAGCAATGAGCTGCAATACCACTCAGCCTTTTCAATCTCCTATCAGCCGGCTGCTTCTGGGCGTTTTCCCCACACCATCGAGAGAAGCTGAAGTGGTTCCTCCCTTTAGAGGCATGACAGGGCAGCGATCAGGGAGCTCTGGAACATGTCTCTGACCAACACACGAAATCCGCCAAGCCTCAGCTCTCATTACCCCACTGAGTTGTTGTACCTCATGTCCATGCCCACCGTTGACTGAATGTATATCCTCTCCAGTAGGCTTCATCTAATTTGTGATCAGATGCCAGCCTTCTCCCCAGCTATTAATGGTCTGATTCCCTAATTGGTGAGCTTGCTCTCTTAATGCGATAGCCTTCTAAATGTGTCCGTCCCAGTAATTTAATAATGGCCATTTCATGCTACTCTGACTTTTCAAACAGCTTGCTCGTGGCGGCCGCAGGGACTGGCTATTGATTGAAACTCATAGGCAGGGCTGTGTGTGTGTGTGAGTGTGTGTGAGAGAGTCGGCTTCAGCTTCTTCTCAGACAGAGTCTAGCCCCCTTTGCAGCCCTCCCCACTCAATACACACATAAACACACCAACATACACCGGGACACTCACACTCAGTCACACCCACACACAATATATAAAACAACCAGTAAACATTCATTCAAACACATGGGAAGAAATGATGAACCAGAGTTCTTGTCTGTCTCTACCTTCTTCCGGCGCATGGCAGATATCCAGACACTGTGTTGGGTTCCATGTACCACAACCTCTTGTGTTTTGGATTGCTTGGTTACAAAACGGGTGGTTTGAATCCTGAATGCTGATTGGCCGAAAGCCTAGGCATAAGGTATTTTTGGGACATGTGGTAAATGACCAAAATACCACGGCTAAGTGCTGTATCTAGGTACTCGGCAATGCGTCGTGCCCTAAGAACAGCTCTTTGCTGTGGTAAATTGACTATATACCATACCACATTGTGCCTTATTGCTGAAGTAACTTACAGCTAAATTACCTTCTTTTTGTTTTTAAATGGTAACACGCTTTTATATTCAATCAGCCGATGGAGATATAGAGGCAGAGATATAGAGGCAGAGATATAGAGGCAGAGATATAGAGAGGGAGATATAGAGAGGGAGAGATAGAGATGAAGAGGGAGAGATATAGAGGGAGAGATAGAGATGTAGAGGGAGAGATAGAGATGTAGAGGGAGAGATAGAGTGGGGGTGAGACAGATGGGGGTCAGGCTAGTTTCTCTGGTGGTGGAATCCCACACATCCACAAACTGAACCTTGGACAGCACAGTTTGTTTACACGGGGGGATAAATAATTTTGCTTTGTTGATGTGGATTAATGTGAACTTTGACCTCCTCACTCCCTCTGCGTTCGGTCACAGGAACATTTGGCCCCTATGAAGCCGGCCCTTAATGGTCTAAATTCTTGAAAGGCTGGGAGTTACTCTGACAGTGCTCGAAGGCCGTCGTGGAACTTTAAGCGTGGTTGAGATACTTTGAACAGACCCAGGTCACAGTTCACGGACTCTCAACAGGTTATCTTTAGAACAGGGAGGTATCATTTATTTTCCGTGAGTGCTTCTCTCCAACTGCCAGCCTTCGATTATAAGAGGCACTTAAAATTTCTATTTTTCTTATTTAAATAATGAATCAACATACGACTAAGGGCTCTCATTTTTGCTGTTGCTGTGTGCACCCCTTGGCCTCTGCCTTTGATCTCCGGTTCCTTTCACAGAGGTTTGCAGTCCCAGCACACGGCAGTCCCAGCACACACGGCAGTCCCAGCACACACAGCAGTCCCAGCACACACGGCAGTCCCAGCACACGGCAGTCCCAGCACACACGGCAGTCCCAGCACACGGCAGTCCCAGCACACACGGCAGTCCCAGCACACAGCAGTCCCAGCACATGGCAGTCCCAGCACATGGCAGTCCCAGCACACGGCAGCCCCAGCACACAGCAGTTGCATTCAGCTGCACTAGTCTAATCATTTTCGGCAGATTATCAAACATAGCAGGATGTTAAGACCTGATTGGTCCTCACCTGGGCAAAATGTTAGTCAAGCAAAATAAGTGGAACAGGACTTTAACGGTTATATTATGTGTATCTACTCTGCACAAGTCATGGACTTCTCTTTTTGTCTGAATGTACTTTATAAAAATGAGGATATCCGGTGTGTATTAGAAGCAGCTAGTAGGTTGTCTTATCTCTGTTCACTGTTCTCATATGTTTATGTTGGAGCGCTATAGCTGTATGAGCACAATACTTTCCTATGTGTTTCTGGTTACATGTGATACTCTGTGTGTGGGTGTGTGTGTGTGTGTCTTTTCTCTCTCTGCGTGTGTTTGTCTTTTCTCTCTGCGTGTGTGTCATTTCTCTGTGTGTGTGTCTTTTCTCTCTGCGTGTGTGTCATTTCTCTGTGTGTGTGTGTGTGTGTGTGTCTTTTCGCTCTGCGTGTGTGTGTCATTTCTCTGCGTGTGTGTCTTTTCTGTCTGCGTGTGTCATTTCTCTGTGTGTGTGTGTGTGTGTGTGTGTGTGTCTTTTCTCTCTGCGTGTGTGTGTTATATCTGTGTGTGTGTGTGTGTGTCTTATCTCTCTGCGTGTGTGTGTCATTTCTCTCTGTGTGTGTTTGTCTTTTCTCTCTGCGTGTGCAGCTCTGGGCAGCAGCTCAGGCCCTGTGGAGACGCTATCAACCCAGAGACCTGCAGGTCCTGTGGAGACCCTATCATCCTAGAGA
>JACXGI010011863.1:0-24045 GCA_016801175.1 Esox masquinongy | reverse complement strand
TCACTGACCCACCGCCAAACTGATCATGCTGGATGATGTTGCTGGCAGTATCACTTTCACCACGGCATCTCCAGACTCTTTGACGTCTGCCACATGGGCTCAGTGTGAACCTGCTCTCATCTGTTAAGAGAACGGGGCGCCAATGGCAGACCTGCAAGTTCTGGTGTTCTCTGGAAAATGCCAATTGAGCTGGATGGTGATGGGCTGTGAGCACAGAGGATGTCGGGCCCTCATGCCACCCTCATGAAAGAAACATCCACACCAGTAGCCCGTTGGAGGTCATTTTGTAGGGCTCTGGCAGTGCTCCTCCAATTCCTCCTCGCATCTGTGCAGCCTGAATGGGTTGCATGTACCGCCTCAGTAGTGACAAGGACACTAGCAAAATGCAAAACTAGATGGCGCTGAGACAGGTGTTCGGCGTGCCGCCCATCTTCCAGCTGACGTCCCTCTGTAGCAGCCAGGAGCTGCTGTTAAGGGCTCTTTCATCTCAGTGGATCCTTGTCTTCTTGCTTGTTTTGAATCCTTTCCCATTTCTTCTTTTCTTTTTTTTGTTCCTCTCTGTTTTTCAGGTGGCTTTCAGCTGAAGTACGCTGCCTCCCACTCTACCGACACACTAGACAACGCAGACTGAACATGCCTTCTCGTTCCTCCATCTTGTTTCGAGCGGCCCGAGAGACCTCTTGGTATCGAGTGGACTCAATGTTTCTCAGTCTTTGTCATTTTTTGGATTTACATTTTTAAAGAGCGTGTGCAAGGAGGGTCCTGAATACTTGTGCCTGATATTTCACTATTTCGCTGCAGTGTTTTTGAATGTACAACCTGTTTTTGATTTCTTAATATTAAGGAATCTTGAAATATCAGAAAAGTTTTCTTAAAGCATTTGCCACTTGATATAACGTGAAACGCATAGTAACATGTTCTTAATCATGTCTGTCACATCAAAATTAAATGCTGCTGTGTTTTTATTTTTGGCAATATGCACTATATCTACCAGGAATTCTGAACTCTTTCAAGTGCACTGAAACCGTCCTGAAACAAAACTAGAGCCAGATGTTATTGCAGCAGTGACACTCTCCCAATATAATCATGTGCTTAACTGCTGGTCCTCCATCCAGTATTTTGAAATGTTGTGCTGCAATGCTGAGTTGGGACACTAGTTGTCACTATTCAGAGCATCAGTGGTTTGAGTGAATATACTATACTATCATTGATAACGCTGTTCTCTAAATAACTATTTCCTTTAGACATTTCTAGAGGACTGGATGCCAAGGCAGATGTTTTATAGCCTTTGTTTATTTCCCCTGACGCGCAGATGTGAAATCTGACTATTGGCATATGTCTGTACATTGAAAATATACACATCTGCACATACAAGCTACAAATGTACAGTATGTTTAATGAGGATTGTAAAAAAATGAGTAGTATGAACACTAGTGGAGGTGTCTCTTTGGAAATTTTGGGTTATCAGGATTGGTAGCCCTTTTGAGTCAGTGATAGAGCTCTACATTATGTTTATGATGTATTAATCAAACAGACATTTCAACTTTCATGAATTGACACATTTTCTCCACAAACATTTGCGTAAATGGAGGTTCCTTAACTGGTGAAGTACTCTAAATATCTTCTGCTTGATTTCATGGAAAGAGAAAGGTCTTGCATTTACTTAATTCTTATGTAAAGACAGTCCAAGAGTCAACACAGGGATAAAGATAGTCCAAGAGTGAACACAGGGATAAAGTTGGGTTCACTTGTAGGCTTGGGTGGATGAATAGGAACCATGTAAGCTTGGAGAACCATTGTACATATAAACCTGCCAGGTGTACTTGTTGAAACTTTCTGGTTAAAATGTTGTACTGTAGGGGGGACACTCACTGTGACCTTCGGTTGTATGTTTACCATATTCTTTGATATCTAAATGTAATTGTGCTGGAAAGGTCAAGTATTTCTAGAACGAATTTGGATTTTATGCAAATTGTTGATCTGTTTTCCTGAAATTAACAGCAATAAATATAAAATCCCACAAGTCTTGTATCACTATCTACAGGGCTGAATTATGGACCGAGCAAATGGGGCCTGGGCCCAGGGGCCTCGGGTTACAAGGCATCCTGAGGCCCCTTAGGGTTCAATGTCCTTGGAACAATCTACTGTGAAATCAAAATGTAGATAGACTGATAGTGCTTGAATGTGTGGACCCTTCAGCCCATCGAGTGCTCCCTGACTACCAGGGCTCCACCACAACCCATACAGTGAGGGAAAAAATTATTTGATCCCCTGCTGATTTTGTACGTTTGCCCGCTGACAAAGAAATGATCAGTCTATAATTTTAATGGTAGGTTTATTTGAACAGTGAGAGACAGAATAACAAATGTCAACGTAACAACCCCATGTCACCAGTCTAAATTTAACAAACTGACTTAATTATTGTCCCTTGCCTTGGGTAGCAGCAGCAGATCGTTTCATCTGTACTCGTCTTTTGCCCGGGGCAAACATGTACAGTAATCAGTGAGCTTAAAATAATACTACTTAGCTAGCTAGTTAATAATGTAATGCAAGGCTACTATATGTAACAATAGCAGGTTTTTTTACATTTATAATATTAGATACATTGAATGCCCTCGATACGCCACTGCGTTGAAAGTGGTGGGGCAGCGCCACACCAGTTTGAAAAGTACTGGGGCAAATGCCAGCTCGCCACACATTTGCCGGCGGCTCTGCTGTCAGTAGAACAGGTCTCGGCATGGTCGGCTTCTCCTACCCGCTCGTACCTCAGTTGTTGATACTATAACAAACCTTTTATCAGTTCGTTCAACGTGACAATGCATTTGAAAAGTATGAAAAACTGTTTTGAGTGAAAATATAAACGTTATACGAATAATAATGGGCTAAATTACTACAACAGAAAAATAGTAATTAGCTAGGAATTGACATGGCAAGTTACCTACTGAAACTGTACCCTGTTCTCTGGAGCAGAAATTCCTATAAAGTATCAAAGAGGGATCAAATTAAGTCTTAACCTTTTGCCAAGCAGTGGTGACAGCCCTAGCAGATTAAACAAATGTGTTGAACAAATGCAAACACATTAAATGATAAATAAAAATGCATGTTATGTTGTGAAACTGGAATGTATACGCCATATTAAACTGGAATGTATACGCCCAACTAGTCTAATACAAAATATGAATCATGCAAAGTGAAAGTCTATTATTCCCGTGGTAAATACATATCCATTTCAAAGGCAAAACGGTAGTAGCCATGTAAGTTCCTTGCTAGTTGCTAGACTGACATTTGAGTAATTTAACTAGTAGGCTCCAATAATACTTTGTGCATTGATTTAGCTAAGTGGAAAAATCATCTATTAAAACTGAGGTAGGCTACGAGAAGCCGACTGTGATTAGCCAAACTAAAAAACTTTCTGCTGTTTTACCTTCATAGTTTTAACATTTATTCACATTTTTTAACTAGTTCAAATTCCAATTCTTGATATCAACTTTTTGCATTCTTGATATCAACTTATCAAAATGTCGATATCAAGAATGTGAATTTTTGATATCAGAATTGGAATTCTCAATTGAAAGTCTATGGGAAGCGGTTTCAATTTCTTGATATCAAGAATGCAAAAAGTTAATATCAAGAATGCAAAAAGTATGCGTTTGGTTAATCTTTAGGTGGAAAGATAATGGGCCTGTGAGGGTATATGGCGAGGCTCACAGTCTGAAAAAAGTGTAAAGGATCATGTGAAAGTTGTCATGATTGAAATCATCCAGGAGGATTTTAACTATTAGGCCTACTGGTTGTAGAGGGGACGCTGTTTGCTCAGTGATTATTTTGTAACCAGCTATTTCTCTCACTCTACCTTTGTTTGCCTGTCCAAGAACAAGGCCTATAAGAGCTAGAGCATGTAGAGCTTGTCTAATAACTTGGCCCTGTTCAGAAACAACCCTTGAATAGGTTTTATTAATATGGTAGTAGCCATATATCTAGTCCCCCTCAGATCACGCTTAGGGGCTAGGTGTTGTTTTTGGGAGATGCTGTATTCTTGCTAGTCACTCCCATAGCTGCAAAAATGCATAGCTGCAAAAAAGTGTCCATCATTTAATGTAGTCAAACCGGTGGGATTTCCAACTTCATTGACTTATCCATGCCAACAGGTGACTGCTTTCCGGTGAAGATTCAATAAGCTAGTTCTTTTAAATTTTTTAGTGATTTAACAAAACGTTTGTTGTTATTTGCTTTGCTACAGTACCTGTACATCACAATACCCTACATGTAACATTACAGAACATACATACATACATACATGCATACATACATACATACATACGTACATACGTACATACATACATAATGTACATGGACTAGGCTACGTCATAGCTCAATGTTCTACCTACATTCGTTCTATATTCTTAGCTTTTTCTTTCAACTCAGCACTGCAGTAGCTGGATCATGCAATACTAGCTCAGTGGTTCTTACACTCAAGTTGTAGAATCCGTTCGTAATGGTAGAACCATTGACACTCAACTTCTTAAACTTTCTTCCGAAGCTCTGTCTGCCTGCATTTCCTACCATTGAAAATGGCGTCAGTGTCTGTGGCCAACACCTGCTTCTCCCTGGATCTGTTCAAGAAGATCACAGAGAAAACCAAAACAGGCAATGTCTTCTACTCCCCCCTCAGCATCTCCTCTGCTCTGGCCATGGTGTTTCTGGGGGCCAGGGGTAACACCGCGACTCAGATGTCAGAGGTGAGTGTGACAAATTCTTGGGGGTCTGATTGAAACAACATAGTCAAACAGGATTAACATTCATATCCAACAATCCTTAGCAGTATATTGACCTTTTAACTGTAAACATAAAACATAATGAACACGCCGTAAATAGCGGTTGTAGTGAAAAATCTTTATTCTCAAATGCATTGTTTAGTTGTACATAAACATAATGTTCACCATTACACCAACAAACTGGTTGGTTATTTGGGTTTGTGTAGTTGGTGTACTGTCGAGCATGATGAGCATTCCCCACATTACCGATTTGATCGATCATGCCATCGGTGTCATCGAAACTTTCAACAAAATGCTTCCTGAGTCAACGTCAATTTATTGAATTACAGGAATGATGTCTGTATACTTCAGGTCATACTTCATCTATTTTTAAAGCTGTCTGTTATAAGATTGTCATCAATGTCTTACCTTTCCTTATTCATCCTTACTTCAACTCTGGGTGAATTCCAACATGTTAACGCATACTAGTGGTATTTTAGCAAATCATTTTTTTGTGTTTTCTTTATTCATTTTTCATCAAAGTAGCTCAGAATAGCACCTGTCAGACTTAAAGGGACACTGTGTAGAATCCTGTTTCTAAAGTTGAGTACCCCTGCTCTAAAGCATGTATGTGGAGACTACACATCAATGTAAACAGATAAATGGAATAAGTTTAAATGGGCAATATCTCAGGCACTCTACAAACATAAAAATATTTGAAACAATAACTGCAGATGTATTCTGGTCATTTGTGCTTGCATATATGTTAGTAGAACATTAAAAATCTTACATATGGCCATATGTAAAATAGCTTAAAACATCTGTTGCTATTCGCACCTTATGAAACAATTTTCTGCACATGCTTTCTATTTGTTGTATTACTACAATCAAGTTGTTTTTAAGAGAACATGCAAGATAAGAAAAAACACCAATTTAATTATACGCTACCATTTAATCCACTGCTAGATCATTTTAAATCAATAAATTGCAATAATAATTGACCGATTAACCGATTCATCAAAACAGTCAACTCATTACTCTAAACAGAACTACAATTAGGTCCGAAAATATTTGGACACTGACACAATTTTCCTAATTTTGGCTCTGTACGCCACCACAATGGATTGAAATGAAACAACCGAGATGCATCTGAAGCGCAGACTTTCAGCTTTTATTCAAAGGGTGGAACAAAAATATTATACGAAACATTTAGAAATTGCAACCATTTTCATACACAGTTCCCTTATTTCAGGGGCTCAAATGTAATTGGACAAATTAACACAATCATAAACGAAATGTTAATTTTTAATATTTTGTCAAGAATCATTTGCAGGCAATGACTGCTTGAAGTCTGTAATGCATGGACTTCACTAGATGCTGGGTTTTCTCCTTTGTGATGCTTTGCCAGGCCTTTACTGCAGCTGTCTTCAGTTGTTTTTTGTTCGTGGGTCTTTCTGCCTTATGTTTTACATTCAGCAAGTGAAATGCATACTTGATCAGGTTGAGATCAGGGGATTGACTCGGCCATTGCAGAATATTCCACTTGTTTGCTTTAAAAAACTCCTGGGTTACTTTCGCAGTATGCTTTGGATCATTGTCCATCTGTAAAGTGGAGCATCGTCCAATCTACTTCACTGAATTTGTCTGAATCTAAGTAATATGGCTAAAAAAATCACCAGTTTCATTTTTGAACCATGTCAGCCCTACACGCTTTGGATTGCAGTAGCTACAGATCAGATAGCAGGACATTCATGCTGAGAACAGCCACGTCCATGTGATCCTAAATAACATCAAAGCATACTGTGTTACTAAGTGTTTGCTCGCTCTGCAAGCCATTAGCCTGCTGAAAACTTGGCCTGGTCTGACAGACACATACACTCTGTGTTAAAATATATCTATACTGTACCTCATTAAATAGTGCTGATATGCTAGCTACCATTGTTATTGTTACTGCTGTTATTCTTGTATTATATACTCTCTTGTATTTTTAATGAATTACATTATCATGCATCTCTATCGATAAACACTGTTAAGCAGGTACAGTACCTACTATTAATTTTATACCATAGTGTAATAGAAGTAGTGTAGCTGTACATTATAAGTAATATAAGTAGTGTAGCTGTACAGTATAAGTAATATAAGTAGGGTAGCTGTACATTATAAGTAATATAAGTAGTGTAGCTGTACAGTATAAGTAATATAAGTAGGGTAGCTGTACATTATAAGTAATATAAGTAGTGTAGCTGTACAGTATAAGTAATATAAGTAGGGTAGCTGTACAGTATAAGTCCATTGTATATTAAAACTTGGAGACAGTTCTAATAGCGCCGAATGTAGAAATGCTGTTTGAATGAATATTCTCTTTGACACCTTTCCTGAAAACATAGGATTTGTGTTTTGGATAGGTTAACATCATAGATAATGGAACTGCTTTATATGCTTTATATCTATGGTTAGCATGTCATGGATTCCAAAGGAAGGTTACATTTAGTGTAAATGTCACCTGGTTTTGTCTGTAGGTCCTGCACTTCTATAAAGGTAACATAAAAGTCCATGAAGGCTTCAGCAAGCTCATGAGTGAAGTGAACAAGGAAGAATCTCTGTACAAGCTGATAACAGCCAATCGCCTGTACGGAGAACAGTCTTACCAGATTTTTAAGGTAAAGCCCTCTCATTTACACCATAAGTCAAATATGGATATTAGGATAAGGCCAATTTTCTTTATACAGTGGAGTAAGTGGACATTTTCTTTATACAAGGTGGAGTAAGTGGACATCTGAGATGTCAATTTTGCTCAACAGGAACTTGAATTGACCCTATTGAACTTAAATCCATAAGAAAATGTTATACACTTTCAAACACAGTAAAATTGTAATTATGAAGTATGGTGTCAGCAAAATTATGCTTGCCACCATGCTATGCTGTACATTAACTACAGTAGACACTTTAGGTATGTAGGGGTTGAAAAGGAAAGATATTACGTTTTGACAGCAGTGTCTATGGTTAATATGACAGACTTTCCTCACTGCCGTTAAGAAGCACTACAATGCAGAGTTGGAGGCTGTAGACTTCAAGTACAATGCAGAGACTGCTAGACAGAACATCAACACCTGGGTGGAGAAGCAGACTGCAGGTGACTGACTAGTTATTTTCTGAGCATTAACTACATATATAAACAGTTACTGGATGTTTTCCTGATATTTTTCACTGATAAATTTCATTTTTAATATTCTTACTTTTTGTATAAAAATGAAAAACTGACTACCTTTATATACCTTAATAACATTGATGTGTTTTGTATAGATGTTAAATCTATTAGCTTTTCATGATCTGTCCTCTTGATTTGTTTGTTGTTATGTCTTGTTTCCGAATTCACTGTCAATTCCCTTTTATCTGTGGTCACTTTTGTAGAGAAAATCAAGGATCTGTTGCCAAAGGGGATTTTTGATGGAATGACCAGTCTGGTCTTGGTAAACACCATCTACTTTAAGAGCAACTGGGAAAGTTTTTTCTTTCAGACCAGCACCACAGATGCCATGTTCAAACTGAACAAGGTACTGTTTCTCAACAAACTTAAAAGACAGAATGTATTCCTGACAAGATCTGTCTACTGTTTTTTGTGAATGTGTCTTGTTTATGGAATGAATGTTTAGGTACTTTACTAGTAAAGAGTCATTGTGAGTCTTTAGACGACTCTCTGAAAGATAAGAGCTGACGTTCGCTGAACCACTCATAATTGATAATACAATATCAATACTTTTAATGCATTTACAACTGGTGATGTGCTGAGGATGGACTGCACTGTTAAACTGAACTAATTACACTACAACTGCCTTGAGAAGAAGGTTGAGCAATACATACTGTACATTTTTTACATTGTTTTCATTTTGAGGTATTTCATGGTCTTTCCTTCACCAGGGTAAATGAATATAATATTTAGATAGATGGGTATTGAAGTGGATAAAATTTGTTCTAATGGAAAACTATATAGAACAATTTTTGTATTGAAAACTGTATGAAAAGGATATGTGAAGGCGTATACTAATGACCCTTGGAAAAGTTCAACGAAAGTTTGCTCTTAAGTTTGCAAATAGACAGATAGGGGTGGTGGAGTCATAACCTCCAACCGCAGAAAAGCTGAACCGACTCTTCAAAATATGTTAGGCTTTATCAGCCGCTGCCCTAGAGATTGTGTAAGATATTTAGGGAGGGGAAATAACATTTTGTGTTCCATACTGTTAAAGATCTTGTGTTTTTGTAAATCTTTGTCATACACTGATTCCATACTCCGGTGCAAGCTTGTAATAAAATTTGAGTACATATTGTATTGGTTTGCTGAATAGGTTATTATGCTTTGTTAAATTTTGGGAAAACTCACAGATGAACCTAGAATAGCAGACACTGAGTTTTGACCGCATCAATGACTTCTGAGACTATTAAGAGTAACATTCTGTCACAACAGTAAATATCCCATGTAGTCACACATTTTTCAAAAGGCAACTGTTGACAACTAGTTATATGACCATCATTTACTTTTTTGGGTGCAGAATGAGAGTAAGCCAGTGAAAATGATGAGCCAGAAGGACTATTTCCCCCTGACCTTCATCCCAGAGGTCAACTGTCAGATTCTGGAGTTGCCCTACAAAGGGAAACAACTGAGCATGCTCATCATGCTTCCTAATGGCATTGAGGATGACACCACTGGACTGGAGAAGGTTGGACTCCCTTTCAATCCCACTTATAAACAGGATGGATGTTGTCTACTGTGCACAGGTAACTGCATGGCATTCAGTTAACATCTGTACTGGCTTTTCATGGGGATGTTTGTAAAGGAATGATTATAGGGTTAGCTTGCTTTGAAATCAGACTGAACTGTCCGTTAATGAGTCTGAAGCCTGATACATCACGGTTTGGGTTAACCCAAAACAAATCAAACCCCATTACACTGAATCCCTTATTGTTCAGCTGTCCAGGTTAGTCTGAATATTTGTGCCATGTTTTCTTCAACTTAGCTGGAGAAGCAGCTGACCTTCAAAAACTTTGTGGAGTGGACCAAGACTGACAAGATGAAAGTGGAGCAGGTTGAGGTGGGCCTGTCCAAGTTCAAACTGGAGGAGAGCCTGGAACTTGGGGAGATGCTGGTCAGCATGGGCATGATAGATGCCTTCGACAAAACCAAGAGTGACTTCTCAGGCATGTCGTCCAACAATGACCTGGTTCTGTCCAAGGTGGTGCACAAGGCCTTTGTGGAGGTCAATGAGGAGGGCACAGAGGCATCAGCTGCGACTGGAATTACAGTGGTATGAAAAAGTTTAGGCACCCCTCTGAGGCTGCATAATAATTGACTCTGTCGTCACAGACAATGATCACAGTGACATGCCATTCATTTTCTAATCAAAGCTGAGTACTGGGGTATTGTCCAGACAAAGAGTTTCAGTGTAGCAATATTAAGTTGTATGAAATTAAATCAGATGTGAAAAATAGGCTGTGCAAAACTTTGGGCACTCTTGTCATTCTGTTGATTTGAATACCTGTAACTACTTAGCACTAATTAACTGGAACACACAATTTGTTTGGTGAGCTCATTAAGCCTTGAACTTCATAGACAAGTGCATCCAATCATGAGAAAAGGTATTTAAGGTAGCCAATTGCAAGTTGTTGTTCTGTTTGACTCTCCTCTGAAGAGTGGCAACATGGGGGCCTCAAAACAACTCTCAAATGACCTGAAAACAAAGATTGTTCAACATTATGGTTTAGGGGAAGGCTACAAAAAGCTATCGCAGAGATGTAAGCTGTTAGTGTCCACTGTGAGGAAATGGAAGACCACAGGCACAGTTCTTGTTAAGGCCAGAAGTGGCAGGCCAAGTAAAATATCGGAGAGGCAAAGGCGAAGGATGGTGAGAACGGTCAAAAACAGTCCACAGACCACCTCCAAAGACCTACAACATCATCTTGCTGCAGATGGTGTCACTGTGCACCGTTCAACAATTCAGCGCACTTTGCACAAGGAGAAGCTGTACGGGAGAGTGATGCGGAAGAAGCCTTTTCTGCACATACACCACAAACAGAGTCGCTTGAGGTATGCAAACGCACATTTGGACAAGTCAGCTTCATTTTGGAATAAGGTGCTGTGGACTGATGAAACAAAGATTGAGTTATTTGGTCATAAGGGGCGTTATGCATGGCGGCAAAAGAACACAGCGTTCCAAGAAAAACACTTGCTACCCACAGTAAAATTTGGTGGAGGTTCCATCATGCTGTGGGGCTGTGTGGCCAGTGCCGGTACTGGGAATCTTGTTAAAGTTGAGGGTCGCATGGATTCCATTCAATATCAGCAGATTCTTGGGAATAATGTTGAAGAATCAGCCACAAAGTTGAAGTTACACCAGGGCTGGATATTTCAACAAGACAACGACCCAAAACACTGCTCAAAATCTACTTGGGCATTTATGCAGAGGAACAAGTACAATGTTCTGGAATGGCCATCCCAGTCCCCAGACCTGAATATCATTGACAATCTGTGGGATGATTTGAAGCGGTCTGTCCATGCTCGGCAACCATCAAAGCTAACTGAACTGGAGATGTTTTGTAAGGAGGAATGGTCCAAAATACCTTCATCCAGAATCCAGAAACTCATTAGAGGCTATAGGAAGCGGCTAGAGGCTGTTATTTTAGTAAAAGGAGGCTCTACTAAATATTGATGTGATTTTTCTGTTGGGGTGGCCAAATTTATGCACCTGTCTAATTTCGTTTTATGCATATTGCACATTTTCTGTTAATCCAATAAACCTCATTTCACTAGTGAAATATTACTGTGTCCATCAGTTATTTGATAGATCAAAATGAAATTGCTGATCCAATGCTTCTGATGCAATGCTGGCAGTTTTGCCAGTGAAGCAACAATCTGAATACCTGCAGGAAATAATATACAATAATAAATGTGTATATATAACCAAAATGTGTTTCTTATTCTCTGTTCAAAATCAGAACTACTGTGCTGTCTGTTAACAAAACCATAAGAATTGTTGGTCTGTTTTGTTTGCAAAACAGTGCCACCTTGTGTGTTAAAGTGAAACTTTTGCTCATCAGTCTGAATTAACCCTAATGAAACAGTTTATACCAGGTTAGAAACAGGTTGGTTTGAGAGTTTTTATAAAACATGCCCAAGGGACTGCTTAAGGGATAATTTCACTTTTCTTAATGTTAGACAGTTCCTCACTGTGAAAGTAGTGTATGGGCCCAGAGAAACATATCTATGATTCACTTTCCTTTTAATTGCAGTTGCAAACATCACCTGTTCTGCTCATCAGTGTCCCTTTTACAACCTCTGGTCAAAGTCCTGTAATTCGTCTTCAATTGGGTAATTCACTGAGAATTTCCATGTGATCGTTCAACTAAACAAATATCTGGGTTTCTCGGGGGGAGAGGAAATCCAGAGCAGTTGGTTGTAATCAAACAGTGGGAAATTTGATTTTAATTGTGGGTTATAGCCAAGCCAAGGAAAATAAAGTGGATGCACTTGTGTGTGACTCGGAAGGCACACATGGGTTAAATAAATGAGGTTGCATCGACATGACATTTCTGGGATTTCAGCACAATGTAAATCCTTGCCAACAGAACTCACCAAGCCTTGACTTGTTCCTGTTAACACGTCTTCCATAGACTCACAGATCTTAACCAAGGAATATCCAACTGTTTTCTGATAGACAGGATTGAGGGCAGTGCAGTATAGTAGCTCAAACACTAGCTACCTACTGAAGACACCTGTTTTGAATACCTACCTACTGAAGACACCTGTCTTAGTCGCACAATACCATTGATTGGTGAGTACCTGCCATTAACAAGCAAAACAGGTGTTATTAAACATCCAAATTTCAGTTATTCACAAAGGTCTGAGGTCTGAGGCATATGTCAATAATTAAATCACTTAAGGGTAAAAAAGAGAATGCGGTATTCCTTAACAAGTGAGTTAAACTGCGGAACTCAAACTGGCAAAATATTGGATTAATTACCAGATATTGTGTTGCTTTGAGCTTTTCAAGTCTAATGGCTAAACAAAGTTTCAATAATTTCAATGTTGTGTTGATTAAAAAGAAGCTGGTAGCCTGGGCTGTGTCTGATTAATGTGTGATTTGTTCATGACAGTTTTCAGAGGAATTCATATACTGTATGTACTTTCAGAATTGTGTTCATGAGCAACTTATAAATGGGTTGCAAGAAGTAGCAGAAATAGCTTGTATCTCAATATTCTAGCTAGGTAAATTCCATGTTCTTATTATTTTGACTCCATACAGCAGTAGATATCTCTTACGATGATGGGTCTGGTTGTTGCATGATTTATGGTGCAACCACTGACTTTCAACTTTCCTCTAAAGCTCTGCCTGTCCGCATCACCTACCATTTCCAATGGAATCAGTGTCTGTGGCCAACAACGAGTTCTCCCTGGATCTGTTAAAGAAGATCACAGAGAAAAACAGAACAGGCAATGTCTTCTACTCCCCCCTCAGCATCTCCTCTGCTCTGGCCATGGTGTCTCTGGGGGCCAGGGGTAACACCGTGACTCAGATGTCAGAGGTGAGTGTGACTCCATTAAATTAACCATGCAGGTCTTTACCCTGAGTTGGGTTTCCTAGGATCACCAGAAACACTGGAATGTATTTGATGAATAGAAATGGTGTAAATCGCTCTACATAAGAACATCTACTAAATTAATAAATGTCCATGTGTGGTTGACATGGGTAGCCTGTCCACAGAAGTATTCCCTGTCATCAGCAGATGATGTGTTCTGGCTCAGTTAAGTTCTGTGTCAACATGGAGAGTTATAAAGGTGTGTCTACATTCTCTAGTAACATCTCTTATCAGGCTCCAGGCTGCACCCTTAAGTTTTGTCATAGCAAGTAGTCATGCCAGAAGTAGTTACATTGTCATGTATGAGGGAGGCCCTGACACCATTTGAGAAAAAACACACCATGGCCTGTTTTTCCAGTGGAACTAAAGCTTTGTGTACTGAATGTGTAGCCTTGAATGAATGATCACCAATGTAAAGGGCGTGACAATAATAAAAGCCTTACTTTTAACCTTGCTTCGCTGAATGTCCTGACACATTTGTTAACATATCAAGAAGTCAATACCCATGACGTACTGTCATACATTAAGTTTGAAGGATTACTTCCATACCTACGCAACTCTCTAGACACACAAGCACACATCCTTTATGCACACACACATTAAAATTCCAACCACTCCAAACATCTATGCCATTAAAAATGGTTAATCCGTTGTTATACTGATCTTTGCTAAGTCCTCCACTTCGTCAAAACAGACTGACTGAAATAGGCTAAACTAGGACCACTCCAGAATATACAAAACCCCAGCTTCCACATGATCTTCAAGGTGCTAATTGAAGTATATAGTCAGAAATAATATTAACAGAAAGGTCAAAGGGTTTTTCTTTCAGGTAACGTTGTGCTTTTGGGAAGGTACTGTATACTGGGTGTTTATTCATTAGCAATGACAACAGTTTAGTCTAGGAACCTAACAAAAGCCAATGCCACTAAACAGGGAGGGACCTACCTTATAAGAATGTGTCCAATAGAAATATTTTGTATGTAGGGTAAACTATTTCATTGAAATGGTGGAACAATGTACTAAAACTGCTAAGGAGTGATGGGTCTGTTTTATATTCTATACCAGTGGTTCCCAACCAGGGGTACTAAGACCCCTGGGGGTACTTGGTCATTCCACAGGAGGTACTTGAGAACTCATGACACTATAGGCTTACTAGTAAAATTAACATGAGGGGGTACATCAGGGGTACTTCGAGCTGAGCAATATTCTGTTGGTGGTACAGTAACGAAAGAGGTTGGGAATCATTAGCCGCGTTTCCACCAAAAAATCGCCGGAACTTTGAGTCCCAAGAACTGCTATTAAAGGAACTAGATTTTTCTATACTGTTTGTTAGGCGACAGCCCGGTAAACATTATTACACTTACAGAAAATCATGATCCAACCATTTACGTATCAGCCACATTTAAGACAGGAATTCATGTTTTTACATATAATTCATTTGGCAGACATCCAGATCGAGTTGCTTTTCGTAGTGTTTTGTGTTCAAAATCCCCCACCTCCACTAGAGTTTTACTATATATTTTATGTCACTACCTTATATCTGTAAAAATATATTTTTTAAAATTAGGGTTGTCAAAATCAAAAATGTGTTTTGTTGCAACAACGGTAACTTTATGGATATTTGAATCTGCTGCAACCCAGCACTATGGATTTTTATTCAATATATAAATTGAGAGTAGGCAATCATGGAGAATTGTTTCTCGCCACTTGTCTGTGAATCCTTCCTAACAGTGTGTTAGTACACATTCGTCATAGGATAGTACATATGATGAGCTGTTGCTAATAGTCTGAAATGGAATTTCTCTCTTTGAGTCCCCTAACTTGTTCCAAAACCCCC
Organism: Esox masquinongy; assembly: GCA_016801175.1. Classification (NCBI taxonomy): domain Eukaryota; kingdom Metazoa; phylum Chordata; class Actinopteri; order Esociformes; family Esocidae; genus Esox; species Esox masquinongy. The sequence continues at coordinate 8,826 of JACXGI010011863.1, read as the reverse complement.
GTAAACTAAAATCCCAGTGAGGCCTGCCCTTTGACACTCTTCTCCACCAGCTAACACCTTACTTGTACTATAGCACGGTAAGTTATTGTTTTTTAAACATTTTTGCTAGTATTAATGTATTAATGTTGTCACCAGTTGTTTCCACATGTATTCTAATTGTGGAATTAACAAGCAACTCCCATGTTGTTCATGAATTACAAACCCCCCTGATTAATGTTTGTAGATATCTCTAGCCACCTTGCCTATTTTATGCCTTTGCCTATTATTCTAAGTACTCTTGCTTACGCATTCCATTGAATTTAGGAATAATTTCAGTAAGGGTGTGGTTATGGCTGACCATCAATCAGGAAAGCCACTGTTTGCAGGCCCAAGCTAAACCACATTCTAACCACATTTTACCAAACATCTGAGGATAGTGCCTTGAAAGACTTTGGTGTGATTTAGTGTTAGATTAAAAGCCTGCAGCTCTCCAGATCAGATAAGAGGGACTGATGTGTAGCCTAACATAACAACTTTATTGTACTTGATGCCTTGTTTAAGAGCATAATGATAAGTCATGGTAGAACCATGGGATCACAGACCAGGTTGCAACCTTCTGCTTAAATTTACATGGGCTACAAATAAATGCTAGCACTTATTGAGTTTTTTGAGGGGAGAGTTTTAATGGTGGTCCATAGTTTGCATTGAAACATACTATGCATTTAACATATTTCACAGCTTTTTTAAAAAAGGAAATTGACTAAGGGCTGAATTTGAACAAATTCTAAAATAATATTACTTGCGATTTACATAAGATTGTGCTATCATTTGTGATTTAATTGTTTGACAACACTACTTCAAAAAGATGAGTCATAATGATTAAAATGGCAGAATGATTCCCTTAACCATTTAGTGCTTGATATATCACATAAACAGAAACTGACTGAACTGTGTAAAAATGCTAGCAACCACAACATTTGAGGGATTTTGTGCCCCAGTCTGCTCTCAGTGATGCTAATGGAAAGGAGCATGCAGCTTTTTTACCTCACTATCATTCCAATATCACTGCAGCTATACTCTACTCTGGAAATCCTCTGACATTACAATGCAAACATTCAACGTAATTCCTCCTTGAACACTGCATTGGTTTTCAAAAAAATCACAGTCTCATAACATCGATTTGGAAGGAAAAGTATACAACTCACACCTTTTTTTTTGTTACCAATACCATCTGTCTTGGTATTGGTTCATAGCTGTGGCTATGTGTTGGTGTCATCTTTTTTTCAAGCTTATACTCATATGTGTAAGTTCAGTACTTCTGCATTAAACTGTGACATAAGTATAACTCTTGTCTGGTTTTGTCTGTAGTCCCTGCATCTCGACAAAGCCGTGGATAATGTTCATGTTGGCTTCAGCAAACTCATGAGTGAAGTGAACAAGAAAGGATCCCCGTACAAACTAAGCGTAGCCAGTCGCCTATATGGAGAACAGTCTTACCAGTTTGTTAAGGTAAATCACTCTAGTTTTCATGGTCGGTGGTGTAAGTGCAAATCTGAGATTACAAAGTTTTGCTCAACATGACTCTAAATTAACCTTGATACCTTTTTAAATTTAGGTTAAAGACAGAAAGAACAATAATTTACTCTTTGGAACACTGCTTAATTATGAAGTTGTCAGCTAAAATATGCTCATCACTATGATAGCATTTTCCAGGATCTGCAGTTAGATCACTAAGCACTGGAGCGCCACAAGGATGTGTACTTTAACCCCTTCCCTACTCACTCTACACCAAATGACATTCACTGACTTCTATGATTCTATGTACTGTTTTGTTATATAAAGTCTGAAATCTCGTCAGACTTTTTTCACCTTTAGAAACATCTTCTGACCAACAATATTTGAGTGAAAAACAAATGGATAATTAAACGGATAATGAAGTATGTTAAGGAATACATTCTTAGAAGCTCTTTTTGCTTGGATTTCAACAGTAAGTCTGTTTGGAGAAGTCTCACCTGGGTTTTGAAATGTTGTCCCACTTGTTACTGCAGAAAACTTTAGTTTAATTGCAAGGGGATCTCCTATGCACCGCCATCTTTAGGTCAGTTCACAGATTTTCTATAGCATTGAGGTGTGGGCTCTGACTGGGACATTGATATTCATTTTTGCAAGCAATTCCTTAGTTGATTAGGCTGTTTGATTTGGATCATTGTTGTGTTGAAAGGTTTGCATACTTATGCAACCAAGGTATTGACAGCTTTCTATGTTTGTTTGTTTTTTTGGTTTTGATAAATTAACAATTTAATTTTCACTTACAAATGATTGGTTATCTTATTATACTTGACCAAAGCTCAATTTTCGCTAACAAACTATTTTATATGTATTGTAAAAAAATAAGGCCATCTGATTATGTAAATCATGGTAGACTAGGCACTTTATGTCCTTAAGGGTTGACAAAGCTAAGCTAATATTGACTCCATTGTCTCTGGTTAATATGACAGACTTTCCTCACTGCCATTAAGAAGCATTACAATGCAGAGTTGGAGGCTGTAGACTTCAAGTCCAATGCAGAGACTGCTAGACAGAACATCAACACCTGGGTGGAGAAGCAGACCACAGGTGATTGACTAGATGCTGGGAACTCTTTTGTGTGCTCAGTGACATGAATTGTATGTATGAACAGTCTATGTATTCATGATAATTCTTCATTGAAATGCTTACTGCTAAATATTCTCAAATAATTGTATGTAAAAATGACAGGGAATATATTGAGAAGGAAATGAGGGAATCCATTGTGTTGGTATGGATTGTAAATCTATTCAGTGTTCATGATGTTTCTACCTGATTTATGTTACTACACCTTGTCAAAATATTACCGTTACCTCCCTCATTTCACCAAAACATTTCTGTGGTCACTGTATTTCATAGAGAAAATCAAGGACCTGTTGCCAAAGGGGATTGTTGACCAAATAACCCGACTAGTCTTGGTAAACGCCATCTACTTCAAGGGCAACTGGGAGAAGAAGTTCAGTGAGACCAGCACCAGAGACGCCAACTTCAGACTTAACAAAGTAGTGTTTCTCAACAAACTTGACACGTGGAAACCAGTTCTGACATGATCTGGGAAGTGGCTTTTTTCTGAAATTGTATTTCTGTGGTTTGTGCTGTAGTTAATTAAACTAGTGGTAATACATCATTGTGTGTCTTTAGATGACTCCTACAAAGAAAATAGCTTTTACTTTGACTAAACCACCATTGATTTGTCTTTCTCATAAAACCTTTTCTGTAGTCTGTCATCTCCTCCCCGATAATACAATATTGGTACTTTTGGCTCAGGATGGACTGCATTGTTAATATGGAAACTACGTGTCTAACAAGATAAAAAAAATACTGTGCAGATTGTCTAGTATAATCTCACTAATTACATTATAACTTTGGAGATTTCCTGATTTAGCTCCCACCTTGTGGATGATATCTGATAATAGCAATAGCACATTCTAACCTTAAAGTGATAGTTTGACATAGATTCATATTTGGGTGAAGTAACACTAACCTTGAGTTGTTTTTATTTAGCGGCAAACACCTCATACAGTAAGAAAAAAAAGTATTTGATCCCCTGCTGGTTTTGTACCTTAGCCCACTGACAAAGAAATGATCAGTCTATAATTTTAATGGTAGATTTATTTGAACAATGAGTGACAGAATAACAACAAAAAAATCCAGAAAAACACATGTCAAAAATGTTATGAATTGATTTGCATTTTAATGAGTGAAATAAGTATTCGACACCTCTGCAAAACATGACTTAGTACTTCGTGGCAAAACCCTTTTGTTGGCAATCACAGAGGTCTGACGTTTCTTGTAGTTGGCCACCAGGTTTGCACACATCTCAGTAGGGATTTTGTCCCACTCCTCTTTGCAGATCTTCTCCAAGTCATTAAGGTTTCGAGGCTGACGTTGGGCAACTAGAACCTTCGGCTCCCTCCACAGAATTTCTATGGGATTAAGGTCTGGAGACTGGCTAGGCCACTCCAGGACCTTAATGTGCTTCTTCTTGAGCCACACCTTTGTAGCCTTGGCCATGTGTTTTGGGTCATTGTCATGCTGGAATACCCATCCACGACCCATTTTTAATGCCCTGGCTGAGGGAAGGAGGTTCTCACCCAAGATTTGACGGTACATGGCCCCGTCCATCGTCCCTTTGATGCAGAGAAGTTGTCCTGTCCCCTTAGCAGAAAAACACCCCCAAAGCATAATGTTTCCACCTCCATGTTTGACAATGGGGATGGTGTTCTTGGGGTCATAGGCAGCATTCCTCCTCCTCCAAACACGGCGAGTTGAGTTGATGCCAAAGAGCTCGATTTTGGTCTCATCTGACCACAACACTTTCACCCAGTTCTCCTCTGAATCATTCAGATCTTCATTGGCAAACTTCAGACGGCCTGTACATGTGCTTTCTTGAGCAGGGGGACCTTGCGGGCGCTGCAGGATTTCAGTCCTTCAGAGCGTAGTGTTTTACCAATTGTTTTCTTGTGACAATGGTCCCAGCTGCCTTGAGATCATTGACAAGATCCTCCCGTGTAGTTCTGGCCTGATTCCTCACCGTTCTCATGATCATTGCAACTCCAGGAGGTGAGATCTTGCATGAAGCCCCAGACCGAGGGAGATTGACAGTTCTTTGTGTTTCTTCCATTTGCGAATAATCGCACCAACTGTTGTCACCTTCTCACCAAGCTGATTGGCGTTGGTCTTGTTGCCCATTCCAGCCTTGTGTAGGTCTACAATCTTGTCCTTGACATCCTTGGACAGCTCTTTGGTCTTGGCCATGGTGGAGAGTTTGGAATCTGATTGATTGATTGCTTCTGTGGACAGGTGTCTTTTATACAGATAACAAGCTGAGATTAGGAGCACTCTCTTTAAGAGTGTACTCCTATTCTCAGCTCGTTACCTGTATAACAGACACCTGGGAGCCAGAAATCTTTCTCACTGAGAGGGGATGAAATACCTATTTCACTCATTAAAATGCAAATCAATTTATAACATTATTGACGTGGGTTTTTCTGGATTTTTTTGTTGTTATTCTATCTCTCACTGTTCAAATAAACCTACCATTAAAATGATAGACTGATAATTTCTTTGTCAGTGGGCAAATATACAAAATCAGCAGTGGATCAAATACTTTTTTCCCTCACTGTACCTATGACCGCAGCACAGCCGTGATAAAAATGTTTACCACGCCCACTTGTTTACAATTGCTTCAATAAATGAACACCTTCTATTTTTTCGGGTGCAGAAAGACAGTAAGCCAGTAAAAATGATGTACCAGAAGGCAGAGTTCCCCATAATGATGATCTATGAGGCCAGGTCCCTTGTTCTGGAGTTGCCCTATGAGGGGAATCAACTGAGCATGCTCATCATTCTTCCTAAAGACATTGAGGATGACACCACTGGTCTGGAGAAGGTAGGACTCCCTTTCAACCCCACTTATAAACAGGATGGATGTTGTCTACTGTGCACAGGTAACTACATGGCATGCAGTTAAAATACTTTTCTGGCGTTGTTGGAGTGAACGATATTATACAGATGTTTTTTTGGTATATGTACGACACACTGAGAGGACAGTGGGAAAGATGGAGAGGATGTGCTGAAATATCAGTTCGCCTTGTTGAACCCATGCTCAATGTGATGCCATTTCTGGTTACATGATACATTAAACTGTAAATGTAGCTAGTTTAAGATACAAATAACCAATAAGATGGTTGCTTCAGGTTTATCCTTCCTTTAAAGAGTGGTGATGTGTCTTCCTCAACACAGCTGGAGAAACAGCTGACCTATGAGAACTTTGTGCAATGGACCAGGCCTGACTACATGAACACAGTGGAGGTTGAGGTGAGCCTGCCCAAGTTTAAACTGGAGGAGTGCCTGGACCTGAAGGAGATGCTGGCTAGCATGGGCATAAAGGACGCCTTTGACAAATCCAAGTGTGACTTCTCAGGCATGTCACCAAACAACGACCTGGTGCTGTCCAAGGTGGTGCACAAGGCCTTTGTGGAGGTCAGCGAGAAGGGTACAGAGGCAGCTGCCGTTGTCAATAGAATTATGGCACGCTCCTATATAAAAGTGGACCCATTCATTGCCGACCACCCCTTTCTCTTCTTCATCCGCCACAATCCCACACAGAGCATTCTGTTCTCTGGCCGCTACTGTTCCCCTTAGACATTTAGGGACATTCAACATCCATTATGTTAGCTCACTTTCTAGATGAGTGGGACAACCATCAAGTTGAATAACATAACCAACATGTGAGTGTTGTCCTGAGGCGCTGCTTTGTATTCTTGTCGACATGTTTCCCACAAAAATGAATGCTGAAACATTTGCTGTTTTGTGTTGAAGCCTTGATGGCATGAAGCATCTTGTACATTTTGCCTTATTTTTCTGTACTCATATTACACTCACATTGTATATATAATATACTACTACCCATATTGTTCATATTCTCCATCTTATTCTTCTTAATACTGCTGCTAGTTTACATTGTTATGTACATTATTGCTATATTTGCTATATGTATAATATTCAATACTACTACCCACATTTTTTTTAAATTGCTGCTAGTTTACATTGTTTTGTATATTATTGCTATATTTTTGTTTTATATATCTCTTAATTTTTACTACGTAGATGTGCGCCATATCACAAGAATTTCATTGAGCAGGATCATGCTGTGCTTTTCAGTGCATTTGATTAATAGACTTGACTACTCCAAACCTACTTCAACACACTAAAGTGCAAATTTGAATAATCTGCAAGTCTTCTGATTCAATTCTGTCATTTTCGTCAACTAAACAAATGTATTAAAATTAATAGGAAATATAAAATATAAATAAAGTCTTTCATGTCCACACTTCAAAAGTCAATGTATGCTGTCTATGGATCTTTGGTCTTTGTATTTTGCACAACACTGCCTGTATGTAAAAAGTGGAACTTATTTTGTCAGCATGATTCAGAATTGACCCTACCAAATATTTCTATAGTGTTGAATTTAATTCATTTTATTAATAAATAATAGTGTACTCTTTGAAACACAGCCTACTGACAACATGTCAGCAAAAGATGTTGATCACCATGCTAGAATTTTTCAGGATATTCCAATGCCGTGGTACAGGATGTTAGTTTGTGTGCACAATTGTCTGTATTCATTTTAACTGGAATATATCTATTCACCTACATTAGTTCAGGAGTCAAATTTTGTTGAACAAATCACAGGATAGACTGGGTGAAATAGCAGAGATTTACATTCATTTCTAAATGACGACCGCTCCCTGTATAGGATCTGTAAGGTCTTTCAGTCAGTTACTGAATATCAACCACAGCTTCAACTATGAAAACCAAGGACCTTTTTTGAAAGCCTCACTGAGGACAGCTGTTGGTATATGAATAACAAGAAATCAGATATGTATCTCTTTACACATGATCCATTTTCTGGAATTGTATTTCTGAAAATGGACCAACTCTCTCTTTTTTAATTTCAATCATTTAGTGGAAGCATTTTTACCGAGGGATTTACAGTAAATGCAATCGCACATTTTTCCTCCCAGCGTTTTCAATCTCCCAGAATTGTTCCAGACCCCAAAAAGAGTTCTGGTACTGTCCTGATTCTTTTGTAATACATTATTCCTGGTGGCGGAAAGGATCTAGGCCTATCATCATCTCGCTGCCACCAGGAAAGAGTATGCTGCCCACAATCGGTCACCACCATGAACAGCACGCCCTGGTCCAGGAAGTTCACAGGGCGCCCAGGAGAAACACAGGCAGACACTGGAGTATTCCAGAGGCATCTAGTAGGGTGTTCTCCAATCCTACACAGCTGGCTCATCAGGACCAATCTGGGTAGTAATCAGCCTAGTAACCACTCCAAACTAATGGCTTGTGTGTATGTCTGAAGGACGACAGCAACGAAGAAGACCCCTGAGACAGGCTATTTTTATTGTGTGTACCATTAAGTTCATACAATAGGAATGCTGTTTACATATTGTCTCTGTGTCACGGTTCTGTCGACAAACAGGAGCCAGGCGCAGGGAGGTAGCTTGCGTTCTTTTATTTAAAGTGCAGCAAGCGTAGTAGGGTGCCGAAAATAAACAGGCACGAAACAGCACTGAACAAGTACACAGAACAAGTACAGCATCCAGTAAACGAATGAACACAGGAGTAGACAGAGCGTCACTAAAACAAACAATAACCCACAAAACCCTCCTAACAAGCAGACAAACATATACCTAACATAATGACATGAAACAAGGAACAGGTGCACTGGTAGCAGAGGGAAGGGGGCGGTGGCTTCAGAAGGCCGGTGACGCCGATCGCCGGAGCCCAGGTGCACCAGCAGGGGAAGCCCCAGGGGAGGGAGTCGTGACACTCTGATATCACCTTTAATGTAATACATTTTGTAATTGCATCCCATATTAACAATGTAGTCCGTTCTCAGACAAACACAATATGTAAATTCAACAAGTACTTCTATTATGAGAGAGGGGTGATCGGTTCTATTCGATTGAACTGCCTTTAGGAAGTTCTGTTTGGATAGTTATAACAGAGGGGATGATGAACTGACAACAGTAAGATTTACATAAAGGCATACTGTACCTGTGACTTTGTTCAGTGGAAGTCAGCTCTTTTCTTTACAATTTCAAATTGACTAACTACCAGATGTGTGACAAACTGTTCATTGTGTAAACTACAAACAGTAAAAACACCCTGAACCCCCAGGGGATTGTGGTTTCCTCAGCATTAGTTTCCCAGAGCTCTCTATTCCCTCCGCCTTATTATTTCAGGGCCCTGGAAAAATAGCAC
>JACXGI010011862.1:0-17141 GCA_016801175.1 Esox masquinongy | reverse complement strand
ATATCACAGAAGCATAGACCACATCTATACAAGGCCTAGGTGACCAAATGCAGGCCATTATAATATTTAGTCAAAAGTGTGTCATCACACATTGATGTTGTTGAAACGTTAGCACAGAGAAAATGTGCGCCTTTTACTCGTTCAAATACATGTTTAGCTTGATTTGCAAAGTTGGTCTATAACTTTTTTTAAAATAAAAAAAAGTTTTTACTTTGAAATTTCTGCACTTGTATTTTTATTTAATTTCCTTGAAATTGATTCAGTAATGCAATTGCATAGACTATTTGTATTTCATGAATTATATACCCTATTTATGGTGTGCCCCTATGAAATTTTTACCACGTGTTATGTCTGTTTAAAACCTCTGTGAACTGAGCGTTAACAAAGAACGTACAGGCTTATACTAGACCATCCTATCCATATTTTTAACAATATAAATTTAGGAACGTGGCCAGTGAAATAAATGTAGGCCTAAATCACAATAAAGGCCAGCAGGGATTTATATGTAATAATCACAGTAGAATAACATGAATAATATACGTTAAAGGCCATTCAAAATAAATCCAAACAGATGCATTGTCATTAGGGGTACAAGCAGCGAAGCTACAGAACGCTACTGTAATTTATTTCTGTAACTGTTAAAATTGTAGTGATGGTACTCCTTCAAGGCTTATTCACCGTAAGATCTGAAAAATAGGCCCATGGCTCATGCTGACATCTAGTGGAGGATTTAATGTCTGGTCCCCACACACACACGCGCGCGTGCACACATTTCCGTTTTTCTATCCTTGTGGGCACCTATGTCCAAACCCTGACCCAGAAATCCATACTCCCTATTCCCTAAGCCTAACCTTTACCCTTACCCTAACCCTAATATTAACCTCAATGATCTTGTTAACCTTAACATCATTAACTAAACCTATATGCCTAAACTCAATCTAACCCTAAACCTAATGGCTAATGCCTAAAAACTCAAATTCTCACGCTAACCTGAATTATAGATTTTACCCTACAGCTAATCTAATCTGAACTGTAAGGTTTTACTGTCCTTGCGGGACTTCCCTACATGTAAAATAACACCAGGATCACACAAATCAATGTAGTTCCTGGAGGGCAACTTTTGATGCATTCCCTTTTCAGAAATGAGGACTTTTGAAAATATTACATGATTTATTAAATCTGTGAGGACTTTTGAGGAATTCTGGTCCTCACCATTAACGAACTACAAGAACCAACCTCTTTCCTTGCGGGAGATGACTACTTTAGTTGGGTTCATTCATAAATTTATAGCAAATACACTCTGCTAAATTATTCAACACTGAACTAAGAGACCAGGATGGGCTTAAGCAGAAGGATGTAAAGGAATGTTAGGCGAAAAATATTACATCATCGTACATCACTACCAAATTACCTAAATGTTCTGTGTAAAAGTTTAGAACATAGACATGGATAGAGGGAAAATCCCTGTACACCCACACGTTGATTACATCTTGGGGTTACCAAGTTTCCAAAACTACGATTAGACTCCAGCGTCCAAGCCAACAAGTTATTTAGAAGTTTTGCCAGAAAAAAGCCTCTGTTGTCACCCAACCACAAATGTAAGCGCAAACTTTCATCAGAACCAGGCTCTTTGGTCTGAGGAGACAAAAAACAATCTTTTTTGGCAACAACACGAGAAGTGTGTTTGACCTAAAATTAGCCATGGACAAGAAAATAATCTAATACCAGTTAGGTAATGTCCACTTTTAATCATGGCGTTATCTCTCCTGGTGATCTGGTTGGACATGACTCCAATAGGTTAATCTGATGGGATAAGGCAATGATGTTGGAAATCCTGTCCGGTTGAGTACTTTAAAATGGTGATGCCCTCAATGGGGATGCCCATAATAAAGGCTGAATTTTAAAATGATAGAGGCCTCTAGTGGTCAAAAGGCTATTTGAGCATGTGTAGCGACATTGAAGGCTTCCACCGTTTATTACCAGATACCTTATTGGGACCTCGCGTTGTTTCTCTAGCTCTGGCAACGCGAGATTACAATTCTGAGGTCCAACGATCTCTGTCATTCTCTATGGGTCAACCCAAGCTGTTTCGTCTATCCTTCTCTATGGTTTTGACTCTGGCCTAGAGTCCACGTGACATCCATTTGGGAGTGTTGTTTTCGTTAACGTTCCACTCTTATGCCCATAAAACAGTCGTGCGATTGTTATAGCTATTGTTATGGTCGCTGTCCCCAGAGACAAATATGATACTAATATGGAAATTGTTAATTTATCTGTTGACACCGTACTTTATTTGCGTTGCGTGCATGCAATTCATGCTTCTCGCTCTTCTAAATTGGATTTCACCAAGATTGACCAAGAAACTTCTGTTAAACATGGGTCGAAAGTCATGTATGACCCAGAACCCAAAGTTCAAATATGAAGACTGGGGACCGACTTTTACGTCACTGAATTTTATCAAAACTGTAATAGGGTACATTTGGACTAATCTCGGTCAAGAAGCTTTTGTGGGCAACGAAGCTCCCGACTCACCAGTAGTTACATTAGACGGCACGACGACTAGTATCTACAACTATTTGAAAGGTGAGTTTACTGTTTGGCACAGGCCTTTTCATGTTTCAACTTATATTTATGTACTATATAGCCTATACGAGGCAATGAAAGTGTATTCTGTTCTCTGTGTAAGACAACAGACCACTGGTGTTGAGTTTTGGAAGTTGTACCTGACCCCCGTTCATGTACAAACTTGACGAGTTCAAGCAACTCGTCAGTGACTTCAACTATGTGGCAGATTTCCTGGTGGTCTACATCGCTGAGGCGCATTCAACAGGTGAGGTGGCTATGAGGAGGTGAGAAGAATAAGGATGTACTCAATAGGAAGAAGAGGGATAATTCCCTAAAAAGCTAAGTATTTGTGCATTTATTATCTTGTTTAATAAGACAGATAACCGCATAAAGCCGCATCAATTATATTTTCTAATTGTTTAATATAATTTCTGTAATTTCAGATGGTCTCCCAATGCCATAATCTCGTTTACTGCCCTGTAAGGCCACTACAATTACACAATGATTTTGTCTTTGTGCAGATGGTTGGGTTTTTGCCAACAACATCGACATTAAAAAACACCAAAACCTGGGTGATCGCCTAGCAGCAGCACAGGTCCTGGTTGAAGAAGACCCCTTGTGCCCCATCGTCGTGGACGAAATGAGCGACTGCACAGCTACTAAATATGGTGCTGTTCCTGAGAGGCTGTATGTGCTGCAAGCAGGAAAGGTCATTTATAAGGTAGTTAGCGGGTTAAGAGTTACGATGACAGTAACTAAATGTGGATGAAGCTAGTTTAAAACCTGACAGTGCAGATGTAGCACTTTGCTCCTTAAGCCAAACGGATGGAGTGCATATGAGAGGTAGTCGTAGTAGAAATAAATCTAGGTTTACCTCAGCGTGTCATGCAGCCTGGTGGTTAGAGCTTCAGACTAATAACCATAAGGTCTCTGGTTTGAATTCACGGACAGACGTGGTAAAAATCTGTGAATGTGTGGCCTGTAGGATTTTCTGGTGGTCTAAGCTGCTACCTCTGGTGCCCACGGCAGACCCTATTAACCAGAGGAAATTACAGGAGTGCCTATATGTTCAGTCATTTTTTGTAAGTATTTGTTTGTACTCCTAATCATACTGTAAAGTGCCATGACAGAACTACAGGGTCAGAGATTTAACAGGTCATTCCCTTTTACGAGGCCATTTCCAAACAGAGAAATTGGCAATACCTGTTAGGTTTCTACTGAAACAGAAACTAAACAGACAACGACATCAAAATCCCTTTTGGAATTTAAATTTTTATGGATTTCATTTCAAATTTGAACTAATTTCTAGCATTTCTCATTAGGAGGACACAGATGTGTGAAAGAACATTTGGACAGTTACAGACCCAGAAATACAACACACTCTCTCCTTTCTTTCCCACTGTCTATCTTCTAACCAATTAGGCATAAATTGCCCATAATACCTTAACAATTGAAATCATTTTGTCGTTATACTACAACACTGAATCAATATTGGATGGCCGTGATCTTTGGGCCCTCAGGCGGCACTGCATTAAAAATAGACACGATTCTGCAGTGGAAATCACTGCATGGGCTCAGGAACACGTCCAATAACGACTGTCTGTGAACACAGTGTGTCACTGCATCCACATCATTGCATTCTGTTTTTATTTGCATTTACTGCAACTTCCCAACTTTTTTAGAAACGTGATTGTATGACGTTCTGTACCTTAGCAAGTAAGGTACAGAACGTCATAATCCTAATTGCCTCTCTCCCAGTTCATTACACCCATTGGTGTAAATAAGAATTGTTTCTCAACGTGCCTGGTTAAATATCTGGAAAAAACATATAGAGCAGGACAAATAAACCTAACTTCGTCTGTGAGTCACTTGTGACCAGAGTGCTTGATAAATTAATAAACTATGTAAACCTCGTGTGTAGCCTCCTACAAACCATCTTGATCTTTGAAGCTTGTATTTGTTTTTCACAGGATGGTTCATGTGACATAACCTCTTGTCTGGAATTTTTGGAATCCTGCAAAAGCATTCTTTGTTTCCTGTCTTCCACACACACATCCTGACCAAGGAGTGTTTCTGGAATTAGAGGAAAGGATATTAGGAACACATTGGAAGGTCCTAACGTGCCGTTACACAGGAAGGAGGAAGCACATGAGACACATTATATATCTATAACATCCTAAAGTTACTTTTAATTACAATCATTCACAATTAATGTTGACATTGCTAGTGAGAGGTATGGTACAAACTAGGGGCCATTGACACTGAACAGAATGTTGAACTGTCCAGGGTAGATGCCACTGCTACACCTGTCTAATCACCAGTTTTCTCTCTGTTGTCAGGGAAAGAAGGGTCCTTATGGCTACAGTCCCAGGGAAGTGCGCTCTTTATTGGAGAAGATTAAGTAGGAGGAGCTACGATGGAACTCTGTAACTGAAACTACTTCCAAAATTTCCAGTTTATGTTCTTTTGTCCAATCCCATGACCAAATTGTATGTATGGCTGATTAAGCTTTAAGGTTTCAGACATCCTCAATGTTTCTGAGTAAATATACAGATCAAGAAGAACACAGAGAAAGCCTCCAATCAATGTGGGTGTTTTGATCAAATAAAGAATTAAAGTAGGATCTTAATTAACATACTTTTTTTGCCCAGTTTGACGTTCACTTTAGATTTATAACATTGCAGTGAATTAATTGTACAATGTCAAAACTTTGAAAGGCTGAATGTGAAAAGCCGGCTGATATGACATACTAATTATCTAGAAATCGCAGTGCTGGATGTTTTACAGAACATGAAACATTTCTCAATTGTATCCCCATTTGATGTGCAGTAGCTTTTCAGTGAATCTGCTTTCCTGTGTGTGACCATTATCTTGATCATTTGTCAATGAATGTTCAGAAGTTACATTGATATGGAACTGCTTTTTGTATGAAGGTTACAGTGCAAACCTCTGGTCACTGTAATCGGAGGAATCAAAAGTAGTTTGTTTTTGTTACTTAATAACTTATGAGCATTTAATATATGTTGTGATGTTGTGGATTCTGGCAAAAGAAATCTGTCATTGTCCCACTTGGTATCAGTACTTATGTAGTAGCTTGAAGCAACAGTCCAAGATCGCTAGCACAAGAAATTGGATTTGTAACATATAATACAAATGTTTCCTGCAGAATGTACCACATCATTTAAGATCTGAAGTATTAATTTATTTGTTATTGGGACATGACTGCTCAGAAAGTAGCGATGATTGACTGTAGTGTAGCTAGCAGAAGAGACTTTAGTTTATTATTGTTCCAAATGGCCCATTATTCCCTACACGTTGAACTCTCACCTGGCTACATTAGATTCACCGAGTCAGGCTACTCCAGCAACTGGCGCTTTAATAAAATTACATTAGAACTGAACCAGTGCATGCAAGTTCACAATGATCCCAGTATTCTACACTAAAGAAACAAATATTATTGTAAAAAATAGTTGTAATATTATTGAAAATCATATTGTTTACTGTTCTAAACACATTGGTCACCTGTTTCTAATATGGTAATAAAATATTGTGCCCGGCTGTGCAGTCAATAATGTTATATGCAACCACTGGTATTTGCAATGTAGTCGGCCTGGAAGGTGACCAAGACCACATAAACAGAACAAATAAAGCTGGAACATTGGCCCAGACATGTCCACCAACTTTATAAGAGAAGTAATTATCCGTGCAATTCAGTACATCCCAATCAAAGCCTCAGCTTGTCATATGAACACACACAAATAAAAAGAAATGCCAATGAACCCTGCAAACAAAAATCTAACAGACTTCAAACCAGAGGCATCGCAAATCATGCTGTATGCCAACTACTGGGAAACTGTTAACACAAATGTTTAGTGTTGCTACAACTTTCCAAACAAACTTGGCCTGAAGCATTGAGAAAAAGCTTAGTTAGGCTCGTCCCCAACCAGGCCACATCCCGTTCTTAGGCTCGTCAAAAACCAGGCCACATCCTGTTCTTAGTTAGGCTTGTCCCCAACCAGGCCACATCCCGTTCTTAGTTAGGCTCGTCCCCAACCAGGCCACATCCCGTTCTTAGTTAGGCTCGTCCCCAACCAGGCCACATCCCGTTCTTAGTTAGGCTCGTCCCCAACCAGGCCACATCCCGTTCTTAGGCTCGTCAAAAACCAGGCCACATCCCATTCTTAGTTAGGCTCGTCCCCAACCAGGCCACATCTCGTTCTATGGATGTGTTCCAAATGGCACCAATGCTTTAGGGTCCACGCTATCTTGACTGCAGACGTGGGACTCAGTTAAAAGGAATATAACAGGAATGTAACACAAAGAAAAATGATCTGGAATACAAATAAAAAAGGCTGAGGCATGTGTTTTAATGTCATTGTCACTTAATTTCTGGTTTAAGATGAATAATCTTTTGTTAAAATGCACAAAGTTTTCTTTTAAAATATTTGCAAAGTGGTGTGTTAACCCTATTATGGGTCAGTCCACCAGAGGCCCAGCCGACGGAGTGAAATGTAGCTTCCAGCGGCTCTGGGAACCTGGTTAAGATAAAATAACGGACTCCGTCAAGCACCAGACAATTTTAGAGCGGCAAAATCTGTCCTGTGCCAGGAGACTAAAACTAGGTCACATGCATACTGGCACGACAACGAGCCAAAGCATTCCTCCAGATCCATGCAAAAATGGATCACTGACCACAGTATCAAGCTTTTTCAATGCCCATCCCATTTAAAACCTGTGGGGTGAGCTGAAGCAGAGGCAACAAGCGAGGACTAAGTACACCAAAGGATGTGGAGAGATTATTTGTGGTTGAATGGTCTCATATAACTTGCGTGTGTTCACCCATCCCATTAAACATTATAGGACAAGACTCAGTTGTGTTACCTTGGCAAGATGACTAAACAAAGTAGATCATACAGGGGTGTCAATAAATATAATCCGTTTTTGAAGAGATTATTTTTCTGATTAAGAATACATTTTTTGTTTGAACAATTTCAGCTGAATTAAAGGTTAAATGTCCTTAATTTTAAGTCTAAGATCAAGCCAATAAACAACATAATTTTATCATACTTTTTTTCTCATTTTTACCAAGGCTGCCAATAATTCTGGTGGGCACTTTATTGGCATCACAAATAACTGAACTGCATTAATAATGTTTTAGACAGTCGGGTGACATCCGGTCACCTTTGGATAGAAATCTTTGGAGAAAAAAGATTTTGCTTTCAATTGTATTCAGAACAGTTGAGTCCCCACATCCACCACCAGATGGCAACGCAAAGCTATTGACACATTATTTCATAGTGTCCACAGCTACCTGGAAGGCAGCCCTGAGCAGAGTACAGCGAAAGACCTGCCTTGTAAATACTGAGTAACGTGACAGTCGTTTGGCAGTGGTGCAGGTTGAGCTAGGCTGAGTAACGTAGGCAACCCCACAGAACACACGAAAACAGGGAGGAAACGATTAATACTGGAACATTCCAGACCAAACATTGTCACATCTGAGCCAGCCTTAGCCTGGTAAGAGCAGAACCTCTCAGCAGAACCAATTATTCTACAGAACCTTCAAATCAACCGTAGTGGGTTAGTTCTGTTATATGGTTTTCTATTTGCATAGCTGGGTCAGAGGTGTTTTGCATGGCACAATAATGCATTCTGTGTAGTAGATAACTTGTTTAACATAGTATCTGTTACACTTTGGATTGTTTTAAGTGGTTTAAAATTGTATTTATATTTGGAAGTGTGTTGTTTACAGCTATGATTATATTAAAGTTGATACACAGTGTAATTTGACATCACTTTCAGCAATGGAAAAATCTAAAGAAGCAGCAAAGCAGAGCCGAGGTAGAAAAGGTTCATCAACTTCAACAAAAGAGAGCCAAGAAAAGGTGGTACAGACCAAACCTACAACTACAATAGGACAAAATGTTTTATAACACCTTTTATTGTTATACTAAATTATCAGTTTGGAGTGTTTTTGTTTTGTGTTAGGCTTTGATCCTAACAACATCATCGATTTGGAGTGTTTTTGTGTCCATAATGGTGAATGTCTTTCTAGTGTATCTATTTTATGTCTAGGGTTCAAATGGGTACTACTGAATGGTTATTACCAAATGGGTCCTACCGACTGGTTATTGTGTGATGTTTTAATGTCTGTTCAGGTACCACTGGGAGACCCTGTGTTGCTGTGTAGGCTGTCCTTGAGACCAGCAGCTCCTAGACAGGCTAATACCCAGGCCCCGCCCCCAGGGCTCTTCAGCATGAAGGGGCTCCTCGCTGCACAGAAGTTCTCCAGGGGACTCAAGGTGAGGCCTGAAAACAAATGCATTTTTCCCAACAATTGCACTACTTTTAACCATAACTCTGTTGTAGAACACATTGAACATGAAATGTGCTACCTGAATTTGTCTTCATATAAACAGAATTACTTTTTCCACTTGCAAAACAGTTTGCCATGGTGTGTCCCAGTAGACACTGACACAGTTTAACAATGACACAGTTAAACACTGATACCACTGAAACAATTAAACAATGAAAACACTGACACACTGACACAGTTTAACAATGACACAGTTAAACACTGATACCACTGAAACACTTAAACAATGAAAACACTGACACACTGACACAAATGAAATACTGACACCCCTGAAGCCTTTTAGTTTTTTTCCCCAAAACATTTTTATAAACAGGACAATGATCCAAAACATACAAACCTATACCAGAATGACTCAGAAATAAGAAATGGAGCATTATGGAATAGCCAATCAAAGAACTCACTCCTGTTGAAATGTTGTGGGAGGACTTGAAGCTGGCCGTGCCTGCTAGAAAGCCCTCAAACTTGACGCAGTTGAAGAATAGGCAAAACGTCCTCCCAGTTTGATGTAATTAGTTGTTCACATGACAGCATGCTGCCTCCTAGTGGTCATACAGAAACACAGCATCTGTGTTTACCTCTATGTAGATGAAACAAAATGGCCCATTTCGATAAAATAATAAGCCCCCAAACTGCCTACCCTAGAAGACTGAGTTTCGCATACAGCAAAAAGTGGATGGCAGACATTGTTTTCATGTAATCTTTTTCTCTGTAACAATGTATTGTGAAAACATAAAAATGCTCTTCTTTCTGGCTACCAGGAAAAGACTAAATACTGAGACAGAAGTAAACAAGAAGTAAACTCCAGACTGAGACAGAAGTAAACAAGTAAAGATAAACTCCAGACTGAGACAGAAATAAACAAGTAAAGAATAAACTCCAGACTGAGACAGAAGTAAACTCCAGACTGAGACAGAAGTAAACTATTTCTTATTGTGGGTTATGAAACCAAGGCCTTGCAGACACAATTCAAGGTAAATATTTTTTTGAAGAAAACTATCCCTTTAAAGGGTCATGTATGCTTATAATGGCCACTTGACACAGCCAGAAGAGAACTGGCCACCCTCAGAGTCTGGTTCCTCTCTAGGTTTTTTCCTAGGTTCTGACACTACAGGGGAGATTTTTACATGTAGTTTACATTATTAGACTTCAGGCTGGGTGTCCCTATAAACACTTTGTCCACTGCTGATGTATAAAGGGCTTTGTTAAAACATTTGATTGACTTGCTAGGTCATTTTGCAGTATGTTTGAACGGTTTCCATTGTAAAATGCTTTGCGGCAGTGTGCACTTGTTTATAATGGAATCGGTTCCATATACATATGACAGGAAACTGGTACATAATGGCAATAAGGCACCTCAGGTTTTGGTGGATTATGACCAGTATACCACAGCTTAAGTGTGGAATCCAGGCATTCAGAGTTGGCCACATACTACACCCCTTTGTATCTTAATGCCTAAAAACACAACCCTGTTGTCGTACTGTATCCCTGTAATAAACGGTAGTTTGTGTTCTCAGGAACGCGTTGCACTGAAGATCGCAGCGAGTAAAGTCCTGGCAAGGAAACTGACTGTTATAGTCAACGAGCAGGTCAGAGAAACACATTCATTAAGCCACACACAAACATAGCACCTATCACTTTTGAACAGAACATCCCTTATCTTAACAGCGGTCTAGCCGCTTGGCCAACACCCTCTGAGCCTCTCCTGAAGTACACAATAGGGGAGGTTTAAACTGCCTCGGACTATTTCACTGATATGCACTCACACAGAAGGAACAAAGCAGACAGCAGAATCCACCTTGTTGTATGTGTTCCCCTTTATACAGACCAGAGGAACCTATTTACACAGGCCCCTGTGTGGATGGGGACAAGACTGAGATAACTCGATTTTAGACTATTGAGGCACTCCTCTGTAATACATTTGTAAGACTGGACAGAGGAACCAATTTTACAAAATTGAGACACAGCCCTTTTGTATACAAATGAGACAGAGACAAAGAGGAAACCATTTTACATTATCGAGACACTTCCAGGCCCCGTCTTCACATCTGCAGGTGCCTGCAGGTTCGGCCCAGCCCACAGAGCAGTTCCCCAGCGGCCTGGCCGGTCAGGTACTGCAGCACCTCCTGTCGTCGCGGTTGGAGGCAGTTGCCTCTAGCACTGCCTGCTGTGGAGGCGTGGTGAAGGCACTGAGTGAGGAGGTGAGGGCTCTGCTGAGGGCGGTGTGTCCACCGCGCTACCGCTTGGTTTGTACCGTGACCCTGGTCCAGCTCAGTCCAGAGGGACAGCAGGGAAATGGCCTGATTCTGGCCAGTCGCTGTCTCTGGGACCCCCATGCAGACAAAGGGGTTTCCCACACACACCATAGCCAGCAGATGTGCTGCACTGCTAATGTGTTTGCTGTGTACTGTGAGTAAAAGGTAGATGGCAAAGGCCCAAACCCAATAGATGATGGGTAGTCTAAAGCAATGTGATACAAGGAGTAAATGCATTCATCAGTGCCTGTATTTATAACGTATTCCACATTAACTGACTAGTACTTTTCCTCAGATGCATTACAGCACATCTGGTGATCATTTCTATAATAAACTAAACTTGATCTTGGTTAACAAAATTCCACAAATTGTTATTAAATAGAAATATTGTATACTCATATTTCATTTGTACTTGAATGAAGGTTATGCACTCATGAAATGCTAGTTGACATTTATGTTCCAGCAGTTGTTCTCCATGTAGGTTCCCGTGTGACAAACATGTCGGTTGTCCATTTCAAAACTACAAAATCTTTAGGTTTCTCTCAATAACAGTAATAATTTTTTTGAGAGGCAAAACATGAATAAAAAAGGACTAGAGTTAAGTTATTGTAAAATTATATTAACAAGCAATCTTTCCTCAATTTGAAAAATAAAATAAAAATACCAGCAAATAAAAGGCAAAATAGGACAGACGTATAATGCTTAATATTCACAGAAAATGAAATAAAAGTTCATCACATTTACAAGACTGCTGCTAAGTTTATGATATTGTCTACAATAACTGGTTTGGAAAGCTTTGACAAATCTCAAAATAACTGGGCCAGTATAGGTCGTCACATTTTGTATCAAAATATTTAAAAAAAAAACACCTGGGGAAAACAGATTCTATGATCTACCAATATGCATTTTAGGCTACAATGTGACAACTAGTCATTGTCACATTGTAGTACTGAAACAGTAGGAAAACATAGATGGCTACAATGATGGCAAGGACAAGAGCAGTGTTATGCACAGCCAAGGTTAAACCCCAGTGGACAAGAGCAGTATTAAGCACAGCCAAGGTTAAACCCCAGTAGACAAGAGCAGCGGTGTTTGTATGTTACACACAGATCTCATGCACCCGTCATGGTTTGGCCTAAGTTCACTTTGCCCCCGACAGAGAGCAGCAGTTGGACTGTTTAAATAAAAAGCAACGTAAATACAGTGCAGAATAAGATTGCTCCGCTCCTTGACAGAAACAGAACCCACAAAACCCACTGAGCACTTAACCAGTAAAGACCAATTCTAACAGAGATCCAAGGGGGGGTGGGGGGGGGGGTGTCACAGAGTTAAAAGGCAGATTCGGACTCCCAACGTTTTCAGACTGAACGCGGGACCCAAAAAATACACTGAAAGTTGTTCGGAGTTCACACTGCATAAATGCACACTTGTGCTGTGTCTAGCAGAAACGTGCTCTGCACATCAAAGAATTAGGTCAAATTTGACCATTTTCGTTCCTGGATACGGGGAATAACAAAACAAAAACCTGTCATGTATGCAGTAGTTTCTGTAGCTGTTCTTTTCACACTTGGCGTGGAGATGGTGACGAACGAAGTGTCCTTCATTTGGAGTGAAGAGCAGAAGTCGGCAGCCATTTTGAAAGGCGTATATCAGCGTTGTGGAATTGTGGAATTGTGGAACCAAAATGGTGCCCGTCCCTGGTTCGTGCTGATGTGTTTTAGCCGTGTCCTGTTATGGGCTCAGACCTCTGAGCGATGGCAGATGGAGGGGTTTTCAGACACTCATGGTCATGGTAGGAGAGTACTGCTGTGGGGCACACAGGAAAGAGTTAAAACCAGAATAACCCACTAGAATGGACGGACGGACACACACACAAACACACAAAATAGGAAATGCACTTCATCACTTTAGCCAAAACTGTGACTTGGCAACAGCCCAGGGCCCTCAGACTACACCCCCACAGCCATCATGATGGTGTGACTGGCCTGGCGGGAGTGACATCAGACTACCATTTTAGCTGCTCCATTGAATCAATACTGTCCTATAAGCTTCTTTAAAGCTTTACCATTGTCAACACAGGCACCCCAGGTCCTCCATTAGGCATCAGACTAGGAACAGAAAGGCATGAAAAACAGCTCAAGTGCTAAATATCACACTGGGTTTGTGCGTCTTCATGAATGTGGCCTGTAGAGTCAGACTGGGAGGGACTTACATTCTCATTCTGAAAGGAGTGCAGGAAGTTCCCACCCAAGTCGTCGCCGTCCCTTGGGGTTCCGGGAGGGTTGCTAATGCCACTTAGATTGTTTGGAGAGTTCTGTGAGGGGCAGGAAACTGAATGAGTAAAGAGGCTGTAATGCCAACTCATCGTCAGGGAAAAAAACACATCTGGGACCAGGCTAAACAACAAGAAGAGGCTACAAACAAAATATATTGTACAATTTTGTTGAAGCTAAGGAAACTTCAGAGTGAAAATGATTAGTCACGGTGATTTGAATCTACGTACAAACATGTTATAGTATTCACCTTGTTGAGTCCATCCATATCACCAGAGCCTACAAAAGAAACAGATAAATATATTTTTAGTCAATGAATATTGACAATTGTTTCTTGCCCAGCCAACAACACCAGCAGTATGTGATGGAATCATCCTTGGCCATACTGAAGACTGACAGCAGTGATAAAATGGTCTCATCTGCATTCACACAGGCAGGACTTTTGTCCACCACTTGTCCTTTGAGCATCAGATGGTTTTCAGAGTTTATCTGGAAACAGAGCCAGAGCTTCATAGAGTCATTGTTCTCTGAACACAAATCACCCCCTAATCAACACCATTGTTCTCTGAACACAAGTCATGCCCAGTCAACACTTATTCACTGAACAACAAGTCACCTGCTTGTCATAGCCGTTATTCATTAAACACAACCCTGGATTAAGATTGTTAAGTGAACAGTGGCAGAGCGGAGAGTTTTACCCAGGGATCCATTCATGTGGTGTGGTTCCATCCCAGCCATGGCACCCAGGGGTCCATCAGAACCAGGACCCAGAGGGAACTGCAGACAGACAGACCCACCTTAGAAACATTCCACATGGCAACAGAACAAGCGCACCACTTCTACCAAATCCAGGCAGGCAAAGACCCAGGACAAACCCACCCCTCCTGTCCAACCTACAGTGAACAACACTTCCATTATGATCATATTCAGGCAGATACGCAGCATTTGAGGAAAGACTCACATTTGATCTATTGCCAGGTCCACTGTTGATCATGGTGTAGAGGTTGTCGCCAGAGTTGTTAGAATCTAACATGTGACATACATTAAATCTGGCTTACCATGACGATAATCAATAAACAAAAGAGACTATGGGTAATCAAAACAGTAAAGAGGTGACTGAAGATGTTTCTGTTGGAGGATGCTGAAGTACGTACCGGCAGGGCTGGGCATAATGGGCGTTCCAGGGGGCCCCCCTCCTCCAGACCCCCCCTTTAGAGAGGCAGAAGGACAAAGTCACAGAACAATCAGATTCTACAGGCACCAATACAATCTATTAAGTATTAATCAGTGGACATTGAATTAGACCAAAGTGAGTATTAACCAGTAAGTTCTGAGATAATGTTAATGGCTTTAATAATGAAATATAAAGACCGCTGTGTGTGTGTGTGTGTGTGTGTGTGTGTGTGTGTGTGTGTGTGTGTGTGTCAGCGAGAGATCTTACGCCATAAGCTCCAGGAGAAGGTGATGAATAAGGCATCTGAAAAAAAAAAATCCCAACAAAAACATTACTGACCAGAAACAGGGAATCTTATTTGTGTTCACCTCATAACATCATCCATCTTTTTATAGTTACCCTAACATCATCCGTATCCCTGGAAACCAGGACAGATAATCCAACAGTAATGTGCAGGACTGCATAACCTGGTCCAAACCACACCTTACTCCCTAAATAATACACTGCACTTTTGTTATGAGATGCTGTTGAAAACAACCGGGAGAGTAGACAGACTGCTGCAAAGAGAACCGACTACACCAGCTACCAGATCAGTACCGGGAGAGTAGACAGACTGCTGCAAAGAGAACCGACTACACCAGCTACCAGATCAGTACCGGGACAGTAGACAGACTGCTGCAAAGAGAACCGACTACACCAGCTACCAGATCAGTACCGGGAGAGTAGACAGACTGCTGCAAAGAGAACCGACTACACCAGCTACCAGATCAGTACCGGGAGAGTAGACAGACTGCTGCAAAGAGAACCGACTACATCAGCGTGTGTGTAGTGGAACACTCACTGAGCTGCCGTTGTTGGGATTGGGCCATTGTCGTCCGGCACCAGGACCTGGACCTCTGACATACAGACAGAGAAGCTCCAGTTAGACAAAAACAAACTGGATCTGACCGAAACAGACAACACAGGCTTCTGCAATGTGTACGCACACACACGTACACACACGAGAGATGAAGAGAAGGCTGCTCACATGTTTCCCGGCATCCCAGGGCCCATGGCGTTGTGTGGTGGCCGCATCCCACCACCAAAGTTCTGCAACAACAACCAAGGCTCAGAACCACACAGAGGAATATAGGTGCTGCATTGGTGGTGCTCATGAGGCAGAAAGCTATAGGCTAACAGGAGGTGAAACATCTGGCAAACCCCATGATGTGCTTCTGAAAACAGGCTATGAAATAGTTGGGACCACGTGAAGATGACGGGCTCAGATCAGTAGGGTACCTGGGGACCTGGACCCATCGGTCCCATCCCTCGAGGTCCACTCATCCTCTGCATTGGTCCCAGATTGGGATGGCCTTGTGGTCGTGTGTGGTCCATGTTTTGGAGCATGGGATGAGGTCCGGGGCCGCCGGGAGGCTTAACGTTAAGAGGGGTGAGAAAACAGATGAGGGAGGTGGTAACACCGCGAGGAGGGGTGTTTGATGAATCTGAGTACCGTATCTATTTTTTACCTGGTTTCCCATCCTGATAGGGGGACCTCGTGGTCCTCCGGGAAAACGTGGGTTCATAAAAGACTAAAAACACAAAAGAACAGTTTTACATCCGTTACATCCAAAGTAAAAACACATAACATCCGTTTTCTGAAGAAAAAAAACATTGCATTTTTCCTCACTTCATCTCCTATATCCAAACAAGTGTAGAGACAGGGTTAACATCTGATGGTTTCCTATGAAGTTAATCAATTAGGTTTATTTTATAAAGCCCTTTTACATCAGCAGTTTGTCACAAGTGTCAAAGTGTTTTATAAAACATCCAGCTTGAAATCCCAAAGAGCAAACAAGAACAAAGTTAATGCACAGTGGCTAGGAAAAACTCCCTAAAAAGGCCAAAACTTAGGAAGAAACCTAGAGAGGAACCAAGCTCTGTGTGTAGAGTCTGATCTACAACCTATACAAGTATTAAACAACAACTGGGTTACAAATTGCAGAGCTGAACATGTTCATGCTACACTGCACAAATACACACAATTGCAATGCTGTGTTGCTGTGATTTGTACGTGCATAGGGCATGAAGAAGGCTTAATGGTATACTTTCCTATGACATCTTCAAGATCAGTGTGTGATTCTGTGAAGCATTAAGCCAGAGGACAGATGCGAAAGCACGGAGCACAGAAATACCTTCTAGAAGGCATGGAAGGGTGAAATGACTTCCCAAGACAAAGACACAGCGCTAGAGTCCCAAATGACACCCAATTTTCTAATAGCAGTGCACTATATAGGACAGAGGGGGTCATTTGGGACATATCCAGAGGGAGGAAGCAGCAATACCTGGCCATGGGGTCCCATCATACTGTTAGGAGGAGGCTGTGGGTGAGGAGAACCCTGGGGACCCTGAGGACCCTGTGGCGTCAGAGACACACACCGGCGAGAGAGAGAGAGAGAGAGAGAGAGAGACACACACCGGCGAGAGAGAGAGAGAGAGAGAGAGAGACACACACACCGGCGAGA
>JACXGI010011861.1:0-24056 GCA_016801175.1 Esox masquinongy | reverse complement strand
AGCATGACACCTTAGACTAGGGCGGAGGTTCACCTTCAGCATGACACCTTAGACTAGGGCGGAGGTTCACCTTCAGCATGACATTAAAGACACAGCCAAGGCTACACTAGAGTGGGTTAAAAACAAGAAACTGAAGAGGATAACACACAGACAAGAGTCTTTGAACTTGAAGTCAAGCCAACAGAAAGACAGCGTACCCTAACTGCCCCTCCTCCACTTGTAACATTCTCCCCACATTGCTGTTATAAATAATAATTGGTGTTTAGCTGTCTGTTAAATACCAGAAAAAAAAAATCACATCAGGTGTGGTCTTTGTTTACCTACCAATATCTAACTGGTATTATATCCTTTAAACACAGCATATGGCCCGGTCAAAGCTCAGACTTGAAAGTTGCTGTTAAACATTGCCCATTCAAAAAACAATAGGCAAATACTACAGGAACTAGATGCACAAAGCTGGTAGAGACTTACCTGAAAATAGTGGTTCTACAAAGTATTGACTCAGGGGGAATATTTAATTATGTAATATTTATACATACAACCAACATATTTATGTTCATGTCAAATTAACTCCAACACTTTGCTTATTCAAAGTTATGTGAATGAAGTGTAAATCAATGGGAAAGAATCCTAGCTAAACCAATTTTTGTTTCAGATGGTAACACAAATGCAGAAAAGTACTTGGGGGGTGAATACTTATTCAATGCACCGTAGGTAGGCTCTCTACTGAATAAAGCAGTTATTTCTGTGTGACAACAATGAAAAATTCACCGTTTCAGCGGCAAGGAAATTACAATTCAGTACATGAAAATTATGTTGGTTTCTTTGTTATGTTTCCTGGAAAAGGCTCAAAATCCTCTTGGCGAATAAAGCGAGAGGTCCCAATCAATGTTCCAAGAGACAAAGGATACATCCTGCATGCCATGGGTTATATATGAACCAGGGTTTACATTAGCCGGCAAATGCCAGTATTTTGCCGGTATCAGGTATAGTTGTCCAGCAGATGAAAATAAAATGACCAAAATGACCAAAATGTCCGGTGGGAAATATGCCAAATGAATAAATAAATATATTAATATCATATCAAATAGCATAATTTTGTGTGACCTATATGATCTGTTGCCAAGAAAACAGCGAGCCTACACTCGCTCTTACATTAAGACATCACCGCGATGTGTGGTTGGCCTGCGGTGGGATGGGCGGCCCATGCTTGGCCCCTATAATAATTTTTTTTTGTATTTTAGTTTTATACAGTATCGTGTGTTCCTAGTGTATGTGGTTATCGCAGTAAGACGAAATAATTGACTGAAATCAGATGCGACAAATAAGTGACTGAAACGTGTTTGTCTATTAAATAATAATGTTGTGAAATTATCTGACATCCTATGAAAGCAGACATAATTTGTATGGTAGGCTATTTGTTGAGACGGTCATATTGGCCGTGAAAAAAAGTCTAGCATAAACTCTGATGTGAACATAGTGTACAGTCATGTGAAAAAGTACGCACACCCCCTGTAAGGCTGTCTTTTTTCAGATAAAGGGAAGCTACTTTAACAAATGACGCTTAAAGATTATACTTTGTAGTCTTTTATTCATCAACAATCAACAGAAATGCATTTTCATAGTAGAGGAAAATTCCTTCCTGACCTCCCATGTAGGCCAAATTTGTGCAGTCTCTTTCTGATAGTTGACTCATATGCACTTCCACATTTATTGTAGCAAGAGACACCTGTAGATCCCTTGATGGGTTCTAAGCGACTTCTTTGAGCATCTTTTGGTGAGCTCTTGGTATGAATTTGGTGGGACGACCTATCCTATACAGATTTCCAGTGCTAATTTTTTTGTAGACTTTATGGAAGACATTTTTTGTAGACTAAATTACACATGATTTTCTCAAAGAATTTGCATGCGTGTTGGTGCAACTGATTAAATATTTTGCCAATTTATGGAATGGTAAAGGTAGGGGGTGTACAACATTTTTCTGCATAAGGAAATTGCATTTCTGTTTCTTTTAACTGTCTAAAGTATTTTTTGTGTGATTTATTAAATTGGGTTCTCTTTATCAGTGAATATGGTTGGAATTCCTAATGTCCAAATATTAAAATATCAAACCTAAATATCAACATATCAAACCTAATGAGTTTATAATCAAGTGTCCAATTTCTGACCTGAAAAAGAAGACCCCTCATTCAGTAAATCATGAATCAGTGTAGCGAGGTTGACCTCCTTTGCCTAATATGGTATTTATTCCTCTAGAAATTATGCTTACATAATAACTGCCTATATATTATTGGATAACATGTGATATTAATACTGTTTCTTTACTTGGATCCAAACTAAATTCACCTACATGTGTAGGTTAATCACAAAGTGTTTCACTCTGCCTGACAGATTGGTATGTGACCTACATTTGAACATGTTAGAGCTGGGCTATCTGACCCAAGCCCAAAGGCCCATAATAATATGCTACAGGTTAAGGTTGGGTAGAGCCTGTCTTTACCATCAATATTGTGGGTCGGGTCGGGCATCAATTAAAACAATTCTATATTTCTATCAGCACATGATGTAGGCATAGCCAACAACAAACAGGTATTTTTGTGCCAAAAAACAAGTGTGAATGCCTTAGACCGAGACATGTCTGGTCTTAGTTGGCTGTTATTGTTGTTGAGGCCAGCTAGTTAGCTAGCTGGCTAACTACTCGCAATGGATACATAGGAAGTTAAAACAAAACTCTTTAACAGAGAGCTGGTAAGAATTGCAAATAAAGTCAGAAAGGTTGCCATGTGGAAATCTTTGGATTTAGTTGTCACCGCTGAAACTAAAGACTGCTGGCTACGGTGGACCAGAGGACGACCTGCTTAGAGTTGCAGAGGCTACATAAGAGCTACTATGAAAGGTAAAACTGGCTTTTTATGTCTTCCTCAGAGTCAATAAATTTGGACATTCATATAATAAGTGTGCTTGTTCTGATTAGCAGAAACAGGTTATTGGGGCAGCTGTGCCCTAAAGTTTTGGTGTGGGCTGGTTCTGAGTAAAAATACTTTGGATATTTAACCTGTGCTGGTTCTCCAGAATATAATCTTTTTTTGCTGATTCCTTGGGCTCCACCTGATTCCTTGGGCTCCCAAACAGCCCAAGGAATCAGTGGCCTCATTGATGATATTTGGCCTTTGTTATGTGAATATTTAGCCAACAGAACACTGGGAGAGGGAATCAACTGTGTATAATACAAAGCAGTCGCAATTCAACAGTTCAACATATGCTGCCCACACCATCTCAAAGCATTGCAGCACCTATGGGACACATTCGCTGGACTCTAATGTGTTTGCATTATTTGATTTGTCAAATTTAGTCATTTCAGTCTTGTAGGTAAAAGGGCAACATTATTGTTACTCTCTAATATAGAATGGATAAATTCAGCACCGCTGAATAAACAGTACCAGTGGGTAAATTCAGCACCGCTGAATAAACAGTACCACTGCTACTAATTACATGCAGGTAGCCTAATGATCAGATGCAGGTGAGAATATTAAGAAAAATAGTAGATGTGTCATAAACCCTGTAAAACCTTGCGGCAAACTCTAAAAGGGGCTCTTTGGGTTATTTTCCTATCATTATTATCCATAGGTGATCTTCAGAGCCACTTCAAGTAGTTTCTGGATGAGGACAAGGTGTTGTTTGTCAAAATATTTGCATCAATTCACAACAATAAATATATTGGGAAAATATGAGCAAAAATATTGTTAACGTTCATCTCGTCCTAGATATATTTACACAGTAATCAAAATGGCAAGCAGTGTAAGCCTACATAAAACATAGACCATATATGAAGTGGATCTAAAAATCCCCTACGGAAAAGTAAATGGTGGAATAAAAAAGGTCTGTATGTGTTTTGCAAACATATGTAGTCCAATGCTCACCTGACAGGCATTGTACAGCAGCTGGTGTTCAAACTTCTTGATGCCCAGAATCTGCTGAAACATCTCATACAGCTGCTCCTTGCTGAGAATCAACTCGGACACGGCACTGAGGTGCATTCTCTGTGGCTGGCGCCGCAGGTCCTCATCCCCCCTATAGATGGCGTCGTACTTGGCAATCCAGGAGCTCAGCACCGTCTCTTTGCTGAGGCCATCGATTTCAGGCAAGCTACGCACCCGCCGCTCAATGTTCTTCTTAAAGACGTCACGGAAATCACTGGCTGAGCAGCCGCCGCTTTGCACCATCCTGGACACCCGCTCACTGTTCAGGAAACCCTGCATAAGAAAAGAAAACATGAAGTATAAGGGCTCAGGAGTGAATAAAACTTACCAACAGCCGCTAACATGCCTTGTCCCCAGAGTCTAAAACACATTTCTGGGGATTTCTTTTTTTGCATCCCAGTACAGTAGATGCAAACATGAACACGTTTGATTTAACATACCAACATAACTAAATATGGAAACAACACATAATCCTAATAATAATTTTTAAAAAAGAAATGAAAACAAACACATGCAATGAAGTGGCCTCCACTGATATTAAACATGGTTTTATGTCCTGCTCAGGGCAGTCAGCATGTAACCTCTGTAATTACAGCGAATGGATCGGTCTTCCTCAGGGCCTTCACGGCAGACTCTGGGTTTTGTCTGCTGGTAGTTGTGATGCCTGGGAGGGTAGGATAATGATACATGTCGTCGAAGCTCAAAAAAGCGACAGACAATGCAGCATGCCGGCTGATCCCTCAGCCTTTCAGTCTTAGCCCCAACACTAGTATAAACACTGGGTCGTGACACTCTCTGCACTATGAACCCAGAAACAGAAAATACAGCTCCGGAAAAAATTAGGAGACCACCGCACCTTTTTCTTTCCTTTCCAAAAAAGTTGAAAAGGAAAGTTTTGAGTGAGGAACAGAAGTGTTCAATTTGCAGTGGTCTCTTAATTTTAACCCTTCTTTTCCTCACTCAAAACCTTCTTTTTCGACTTTTTTGGAAAGGAAAGAAAAAGGTGCAGTGGTCTCTTAATTTTTTCCAGAGCTG
Source organism: Esox masquinongy (assembly GCA_016801175.1). Lineage (NCBI taxonomy): Eukaryota > Metazoa > Chordata > Actinopteri > Esociformes > Esocidae > Esox > Esox masquinongy. Next base: position 19,041 of record JACXGI010011861.1, on the reverse strand, counting down.
TATTGGTGTTTTCTAGATAAAGGGCTTCACTGCCTAAATTCTGACTTCTCCCAAAGAGGGTCTTACCCATTAGGGAAGATCATTTTTGTATATTCTGTTCATATTTTATATTACTACCTCAGAATATATGGTTAGCTTGCATCCTCCTACATTTTGTATGATTAGCATCCACGGATCTCGAACGCTCATATGCTCGTAAGAAACCCTATGAAGAAAGCCTTACTATGTAACTGTTTTGCAATATGAAGGATTTAGAATGGACAAATAAAATAAGAGCGCGAAATAGTTCAAAGTAACATAGTATATTGGACCATCAGATACACAGTGTTACATTGGATTCCAGGAAGTACAGGCTTTAGAGACTTTTGTTCTCAAGAAACTTCTTTTTGTGTGCATCCAATAAGGCAAAAATGCTTACTAGAGCTAAAGTGCTCAAAGGTAGTTCTGATCTCATTATTATTATGGGTAGAAAGTTGTTTAGAGAGGGTAGAGAGATACACTGATTGACTGAATGACTAACAGACGGAAGCACAGAGGAGCTGGTATTGACAATGCGTGTCACTGACTGTTTGATTCCATATCAATGAGACTGCGGCAGTGTCTTGGGGAACTGAGAGCTAGCAGAGTGTGAATGGAACAGCAGATGGAGACGAATCATGGCTCCTCGTAGGGAGTAATGGTGCGGAACGAAAGCACTTCGCGTCGGAGAGTCTAGGGGAAGGAGGGAAACACAAACCAAGAAAACAAATGTGTTTGTGTCGAGAGCGAAGACATTTTCTGAGCCAAAGTGAAATTTCAGCACATTGGGGGTGTCTTTAAGACAAACTCCTCTGAACTGTGATAAGGAAGAGAGGCCAGGCTTTGTGAAGATTAATGGAAATGTGGCAAAGTTAACTAGATAAAGTGACAGATGTAAGTGCCATTGGGGGTAATCTGGCTAAAAACAACTAAGACAAGATCCACTGAAATGCAGTTAAGGCATGAAGGCAGACTGCCAAACAGTTTGCTAGACAAAGGCATGCTTTCTCTTTGGAAGAACTATTTTGGGTTGCTATTAGGAAGCTGGGTGAAGCTTCCAAAAACCATTGACACCTAACATTTCATGCGCTTTGCATAGTGTTTATGTACACGTAGATCAGAAGAAAATTAGACTCCAAATTGCTACTCCAACGTAATATGGAAAGATGTAGCAGGTATCACTGACTTTTTTTTTTTTAGCAGTTTTTCCACTCTATTACGCTAAAGCCTCACAGATATGGATTTCCATGCAGGTTCATAAGCCTTTAAATATGCTGACAGTGTTACTTACAAAGTCGCAAGCTATAGGATACTCTTGAGAGCCACCTGCTCCACAATCAACTGACTGGCACTTGTTGTACAATGTGTGCAGGTCAGCAGACTACAAAAGTTCAGGAATGTAGCGGAAGTTGATTATGTTTAAAATCTATTGCATTGAGTTGTATTCCTGCTGAGACATTGACCAGTTCGCTAATGGAGATAGCTTACATTGATTTGCTAACGTTGACTTGATGTATCAGTGCAGCAAGCTAAAGTTTAGCTTCATTGCTGAGATAGTATTGGAGATGGAGGATGATTATTTAAATAGCTAGCGTTACGGTTTCAGAGTTGTAGCTATCTAATTCATATTTTGCTGTGTGCATATTCCAGGAAATACTGTGAAATTCTGTGAAATTCTGGGCCATGTTGCTGATTTTCCCCCTGGCCTACGGATATTTTAATGTTTTTGGGCTTGGCTAATGAGCGCAGATTATCCAATGTAATGTTCCGTAAACATTCAAAGACAGGGCCAGGGGAGCTCTGATCATCAGTCTACAACTGTGCTAACTGAGGCCAGTGAAAGTCAGGGTCAAAGCAACTCTTGGCGTGTGTTTGTGTGTAAATCAATCATGTACACATGGTGTGTGAGTCATCTAGGACTGATTTAGATACTCCATTTAGGCCAGCTTCTTTTCAGACATTTCAAAATCATAAGCAGACGTTCTAGCCACACTACAAGATCTTCCCTAGAAAACTGTAGGGAAAAGGGGGAGAGCCTGGTACTAAGACAATCCCTGGCTACAGTAGGACTCAATAAGCAAAAACAGTATTTCTTGTTACAGATGCAGTCACTTCCCAATGTTCATTGTCAGGGTACTGTAACAGGAAAAAGCCTTGTGTCATAATGATTGCTTTAGAGGTCATACAAAAATCTGATCACCATTGCAATGCAATGTAAAAAGAGCAACTAATTTGTGAGTAAACCATTCATCTACGCTCAATTCCATCAACAGTAATTATGGATTGTTTGTTCAACGTTTTAGTAACAAACAAAAATCTGAGAATTAAACTATTTAAATAGGTACTGGATATAAATTATTAGAGATGCATGTCAGTGATTGTGAGGTGCGTGTTTTATGCCTATTGTGTCTAATCAAGCAAGTTATTTTTTACGGGGACCCATTTTGACGTAAGAAGTGTATTTATGTATGTAAGTTGGCTTTGTTTTTAACTCACTCACGTAGACACACATTTTTTTAAAATTCTTATGAGGACCTGAGACCTAAACTTAAATTAAACTAAACCTAACCTTACCTTTAATAACCTTAACTTTATGCCTAAACAGTCTCATCCCAGTGGAAACAGAGCCAGAAATGTACTTATATAGTTTTTATCTTACAATTATTCAGGTCTTTTCTTGTAGGACGATACAAATAACAGTGGTAAATGCTGGTGGAGCCATAGGTCTTTTTTTGCCGCACCGCATAAGTGGAGCCAGCCAAGAAGTGCGAATGTCTCTTACTGAGTGAGTGGGTGAGTGACTGACTGACTGCCCATTGTTAAATAGTGTAGTGGTTAGAGACGCGGACTGCCATGTAGGCAACCAGTGTTCGATCCTTGACACGGACAGAACAAATTATGCATTAGGATTTGTTCAGGACAGACTAAAACTTCGCTAGCTACAAGCATCAGTAGCTACATTATAGTAAGCCCAAAATAAAACTGTTTACAGTTATATTGCGATGGACAAACTGCACCGACAAGGAACATATTGCTTTCGATTTACATAGCGTTGTGGTTCAACTGTCATTGTTTTCTAAAGTAACAAACCAGCCATGGAGTGACTGGAGTTATTGTTTTCATAATAGGTATTGTAAAGCTAGACTAAAACATTGCTGGCTACCAGCTTCAGTAGCGACATTATAGCAAGCCTGAAGTAAAACTGTTCATGGTTATATTGCGATGGACGAACTGCACCGACAAGGAACACATTTCTCTAGATTTCGATTTACATAGCATAGTTCACATGGCGTAGTGGAACCAGCCATGGAGTGATTGGAGTCATTGTTTTCATTACTGTATAGCTTCTAGCTAGAAATCTACAGTAATCTCTTTCTAATTTAATGTGTTGAATGTAGTGTAGTGACCCTGTTATGCCTGTTGTTGATTTGGATGTTAGCTAATGTAGGGAACTAGTTTCAAGATCCGTGGAGTTTCGACTAATTGGTTTAACAATGCAGAAGTAAACAGACACCACATATCTACACATGTCATGTGCAACAACCCCCGCTGTTTAAATAGTGTAGTGGTTAAAGACACAGTCTGCCATGTTGGAAACCACAGATCGAATCCAGCCAGGGGTAACAACATTCATCCCTTCTAATCACGAGCCGGCAGAACTAGGCTTGCCTGCTTCCTATTCTAGTCTTATTTCAGATCCCTTTACATTTGAGCAGGGTAGTAGCGTTACGTTCTGGTAAATTTGACCAAATCATAACTAAATGTTCTGCCTCTGTGGACATTCAGCCAATGCTAAAGGTGTGCACTTAATTCTCATTAATTAACAATTTCGATGTCCTATGTAAATAAATAGCAAAAGCAGTGAATTCCCGTGCAGTGTAAAATTTGGCACAACGTTAAATTGCGTTTTCCCTAGATCAGAGCTGTACTAGTAAACACAGCAAGTCAGTAGTTAAAGAGATCTAACCAGTATAAAGTCTAACACTATACTGTTTAAAGAAACTTGCCTAACAACCAGGTTTTCCCTCAATGCACATGTAAAATAAAGTCAATTAGATCTCTGAAATCCTTAGTGTCCATATACAACTTACTAAAAAAAAAAAATGAAATGCAGCAAAACAGATGCCCCATTTAATTTTGTCAAGAGGACATGACTCTCCTCCCGGATATCCTTTATAATAGTCAAATGCTCAGGACCATATTATAATGAACCACTTGCATTTGTTTTTCTTATTTACTTTCGGTTACGTGATATAAATCCCTGCCATATCCCTCACCAAATATTTGCCATTGGACCCCTACTTGCAGATGTTGGTCCCAGGGCAATAATTATTGCCTTATACAGCCCCACCATCTTGAACATTTTAGAATGCCACTGAGTGGAACTAACATCAATTCAACTACCTAGGAAAAATTAAGCCAACTATCATAATATGCAAGAAATACAGAATGCATATTTTTAACCTATATTGGAGGTTTAAAAGAGGTTTTGATGCAGTTTGATGTACTATAGGGCTGTCCAATTCAGCCAGAACGGCAGGGTTGCAACCAAGAGGAAGAACCACTCCTTTAGGTTACCACTGGATCCGCAAACAGAGATAACATGTGTGGAGTAAGACATTGATATCTGCACTAATAGCTCTTCATTTCCTATGAATGGGAAATAAGTCTGCTGTGGATCAACATGTTGTTCAAGATGTTATCAGTTCTAACTGCCCTAACAAAAACAGATGCATTTCCCCTTGACTCTATAAAAGTCTGGGACCCGCTGTTGTCAAGGTAGAAACGTACAATGGTAGATCCTTGATTCCATACAATTGTTTGTAAACTGAATGCATTTAACTCTGTGGTATCTGGACTCTTTTCATTCTGTGGTAATGTCCACTACAATAAGGGTTGGTGCCGTGACCCTTGTCATCTACCTTTTGGATAGAGACCTCTGAGTGCTGCTGGAAAACCAGCAACGCTACATTGCAGGAATTGTGTACATATCTATTTTTGAATATGCAATTACGTTCAGTATGAACATGTCAGCAGGGCTATTATGGTCAATATCAATATATCACATTGCTAACCTTTATACTAACCCTTAAAGAAATACTAACCATTTCAAAAGGACCCTGATCACTCCTTGCAAAAGAATTGTAACATTTGATAACATCTTATCACAAAAATTTGAAATGAGAATATTAAATTAATCCACTTGTTATCCTTTAGGAAGAAGGCACTGAGGTGTAGAAATGATATGGCAACTAGACAGATGTATCTATTTCAGTTTTTAGGGGATCTTCTAATGGGCTGTGAAATGTAAGGAAACTGTTCCTCTGGTGAGCCTGTAAATGGAATACGCAGGTTATGGACTCCGGAGAATAATATACACATAAGTAACGAGTATAACACATGGAGTGAGAAATTAAAAGGTGAATAACCTAATTTAGAACAGGTGATAAAATAATGTTGCAATGAAAATGTAAATGGGAAAAACAAAGTTACAGGAACCATTAAAATAATTTACTGATAAAAATATTTGAAAAACATTCTGACAAAAAAACAGACACTGGTTCAACCATGGCTTTGTTCATACGGTGAAGAGAAGTAAATCAGACGAACCCCAGGCACTGGGGCATGCAGTAAGGTGAAGGGAAATTGAGCGAAAGAGGGGTTTCTTGGCTCTGCTTTGAAAGTATTCTGTGGAAGCACTCATAGTTAATCATTGTTAAAATAACCAAGTTAATAATTGAAAACCAAGTTAATAATTGTTAAATTAGTCTAAGAAAAAAAACTGAGCACAGCCCCCCGGTGTGCACTACTCACACATATGAGGGTGTGAAAATATATATTTATCTAGTTATTCTTTGAATTCCCTCATGAATGAAACAGATTTTCACTTGTGAAGTTACCACAGTTGTAATTGTAATTCAACTTGTGTGAATAATTGTATCTATTTCGGTTTGGGTTCTCAGTTCAGTAGATGCAGGAGATGAAACTGTGGAACAATAATAAACTAAGTCAATACCATCAGTTATAACTCAATATAAAATCTGTTAAAGAATATGAAGACACACTGGAGTTCAGTAAAATCAGACTGTTTTGACAGAAGAGATTATTAATCATCAGTGAGAGAGGATATAGGTGTTTAAGTGAAACCACTACTCAATGAGTTGATCTGTTACAGACAGAAGTATTGAACATATAAAATGGAAAAAGCATTGGATTAAAAAAAAATCACGCTTCAGATTGTTCATTGTTTAAGTATAATGTGTAATGTGTTTCAAATGAAAGAAAAATCAATCATTGCTACCATGTTCTAACATCAGCAATTCACACACCCTCCATGCATTAGAGAAAGCTCTCATGAGATCGTAAGGGTGAGGATTTCAATGAGTGCCACTGTCAGGCCAGTTCATATGGTAATAAAATATGTGTAAGCTCCATGATAAAGGAAAATGTTATGAACAGAAGAAAGCCTATTCACAGGCTTGATTAGGAACTACCATGGGCACAGTAGGGGAGAGAAATCCCAGTTATACAGTACATTGTGGTAGTTAATTATTTGGGTGAAACAGATGTGAGCTAAATTGGGAGTTCAGTAAAAATAAAAGCACTAGATCATTTTCAGTTCATTACCTATGAAAAATACTTTAGAAATGTATACTTTTACTTATTCTGCAAACTGCCCATCCGGAGGGTGCTTGTATTGTTGCAGGGGATTTAAACAACTCAAATCTGAAAACTGTTTTTCCCAGATTCCACCAAAATCTCTCTTGCCCCACCAGAGGAGACAATACACTAGACCACGTGTATACAAACATTCTGGAGGCTTACAAACCCATTCCTCTCCCCCACATGGGACAGTCTGACCACTTTTCACTTCCTACACCCCAAGTATTTACCCCTCATTAATAGTGTGAAACAGTCAGTGAGGACAGTCAAAGTGTTGCCCTAGGGGTCAGAATAACTACTACAGCACCAGTTTCAACACACAGACTGGAGATTGTTTGCCACTCAAGCCACCTTTGATTCCCCATGTGGACTTTCAAACAAATGCTTCATCCGTTCTGGATTACATCAACATCTGCATCGACAATGTCACCACCCATAAACTAATAAAGACCTTCCCCAACCAGAAGCCTTGGATGAACAGAGGTCCGACAACTGCTAAAGGCACGCGACACTGCTTTCAAATCCAGCGATGCGGAGGCCTACAGCTCATCCAGGGCCAACCTGAAAAAGGGCATCAAGATGGCTAAACATGACCACAAACTGAGAATTGAGCACTTCAACAAGAACTCCAAAACCTGACGAATGTGGCAGGGCATCCAAGCCATCACAGACTACCGGCCAAAGAACCCTACCCCCACAGCCAGCGACATCTCCATCACCGATGAGTTAAACAGGTTCTATGCTCGCTTTGACAGGGACAACAAAAATCCAGCCATTAAAGCTGAGCTCCCCCCAGACGACCTCCCCCTTAGTACATCCACTGCAGATGTGTTGTCTGCACTGAGCAGGGTGAATGCACGCAAGGCTCCTGGTCCTGATGGCGTCCCTGGGTGTGTGCTCTGAGCATGTGCTAGGGAGCTGGCCGAGGTCTTGACATTTCCAACCATTGTGCCAGTGCCGAAACAGTCAACTGCGTCTAGCCTGAATGACTTCCGACCTGTCACACACACCCCCACGATCATGAAATGCTTCAAAAGTCTGGTCCTGGCCCACCTTAAGTCCTGCCTCCCCCAACACTGGATCCCTACCAGTTTGCCTACCGATCAAACAGGTCTGCAGAGGACGCCACAGCTATACACTCTGCCCTGACCCACCTGGACAAAATCAACACCTATGTGAGAATGCTGATCATAGACTTTAGTTCAGCATTCAACACAGTCATCCCATCTAGGATGGACAACAAACTCCACGACCTAAGGATCAGCCCCTCTCTCTGCAACTGGTCTTTGGACTTCCGAACCAACAGACCCCAGTCTGTCAAGTTAGACAACTTTACCTCTTCCACCCTGATCCTGAACACTGGTGTTCCACAAGGCTGTACGCTGAGCCCCCCTCCTGTACCTCTTCACCGACGACTGCATTCCTGTACGCAGTTCCAACACCATTGTCAAGTTTGCAGACAACACCACGGTGGTTGGCCTGATCAGTGACAATGAGTCAGCCTACAGGGAAAAGGTCAAGTGCCTGATGGCATGGTGCACTGACAACAGTCTGGCACTCAATGCAAAGAAAACCAAGGAGCTCATTGTAGATAACAGGAAGTGTAAAGACTGCAGTCACACCCAAGTTCTTATCGATGGCACAGAGGTGGAGCGTGTGCCCAGCTTCAAATTCCTGGGTGTCCACATCTGAGGACCTCTCCTGGACCCTCAGCACCTCAATCCAAGTCAAAAAGGCACAGCAGCGCCTGTACTTTTTGAGGAGGCTGAAGAAGGCCCGCCTGCCTTTACAAAGAAGGAAATAAAGGTCAAAATCTTTACTGTCCATTGTGTAATTCGTTGAGAACAAAATGATGTAACAACGGTCAATGAAAACCAAAATCACCAACCGATTGAGGGCTGATTCAAACTCACACAGTAAATGAAAGTAAACAATTGAAATCACAGGCTGCTCCAACTTGCGTGAATTTCCTCACGGCAACTCATAATGTGACTCATTAGTGTGTATGGCCCCCACGTGCCTGTATGCACTCCCGACAACATCTGGGCATACTCCTGATGAGGCGGCGGATGGTGCCTTGGGGGATCTCCTCCCAGACCTGGATCAGGGCATCAGTGATTTGGTGTCAAATGCACTGATACATAACGTCCCAGAGGTGCTCAATTGGATTCAGGTCTGGGGAACGTGGCGGCCAGTCAATGGCATCAATGCCTTCGGCATCCAGGAAGTGCCTAAACACTCTGGTCACACGAGGCCGGGCATTGTTCTGCACCAGGAGGAACCCAAGGCCCACCGCACCAGCGTAAGGTCTGACGATGGGTCTGAGGATTTCATCCTGGTACCTAACAGCAGTCAGGGTACCATTGGCTAGCTTGTGGAGGTCTGTGTGACCCTCCAAGGATATGCCTCTCCTGACTATCACTTACACACCACCAAACCGGTCATGCTGGATGATGTTGCAGGCAGCATAACGTTCACCACCGCGTCTGTCACGTGCTCAGTGTGAACCTGCTCTCATCTGTGAAGAGAACGGGGCACCAATGGCGAACCTGCCAATTCCGGTGTTCTCTGGGGAATGCCAATCGAGCTGCACGGTGCTGGGCTGTGAGCATAGGTCCCACTAGAGGATGTTGGGCCCTCATACCACCCTCATGGAGTCTGTTTCAGATAGTCAGAAACTTGCAAACCAGTAGCCCGCTGGAAGTCATTTTGTAGGGCTCTGGCAGTGCTCCTCCTGCTCCTCCTCGCACAAAGGAGCAGATACCGGTCCTGCTGCCCTGTCCAATTCTCCTTGTGTAACGCTCAGTCTCCTGGTATCTCCTCAATGCTCTTGTGTCTGTACTTGGAGACACAACAAACCTTCTTGCGACGGCATGTATGGATGTGCCATCCTGGAGGAGCTGGACTGCCTGTGCAACCTGAATGGGCGGCAGATACAGCCTCATGCTACCAGTAGTGACAAGGACACTAGCAAAACACAAAACTGGAGAAGAATCAGTTAGGAAGGATAAGGAGAGAGCAATTGTCTGTTGCCACCACCTGCAAAACCATTCCCTTTTGGGGGTTGTTCTGCTTTTGCCTCTCCAGTGCACCTGTTGTCACTTTCGTTTGCACCAAACAGGTGACACTGATTGACAATCGCTTATGTTTCCTAACTGGACAGATTGATATCCCTGAAGTTTAATTGACTTGGTGTTATACTGTGATGATATCGTGTTCCCTTAATATTTTTGAGCAGTGTACTGTACATATTGCAAGGAAATGTTCACGGCATATCCACCTGTGGGATAAACTTACTTTGACTGTGACCAAAAGCTCTTTAAAGCACCTAATTTGTTTAAATGGTTCAAACAACTGTCTTCCAATATATAAGTCACACTTTTACTAATGCCTGTAAACATGCTCTTCAGTACTAACTTAATGACAAATCATGAGTGGCAAATGGCTAATTGGCATATGGGTGTATTCAGGGAAACTTAAGATTGACACTACTACACATCATTGAATGGATATCTCACATTGGTGTCTTGATCAGGTGGTTATTTGCTTGTATTATGTGGAATTTCTCTAGTCATTATGATGCAACTTTATACTTTGCCAACCAAGAGGAAGGTGTCAACAGTAGTAAATCAACATGTACATGGTCATATATACATCTCTATTCAACTACAGTATGCAGTGACTCATGGAGTAGCAAACAGAAACACTCATTAACTTGACGGGTGTTTCTCTCCAACAAAAACAAAAATGTGTGCTTCTAACATAAATGAAGGTTTCGTCATTAGCAAGTACTCAACCACAAGTTGGCGCTCTACAACACAGTCAGGAAACAGGTGGATGTGTGGCAGGGGATGTAACAAAAGGTCACATCTGCCATGGACATTGTCCCTGAACAGACACTCAGCAGGGCCTTGGCAAGCCCACTCCTCCCCCCTTGAGACCCCATCCTTTCCTGGGTCGATGGGACTAATCTCTAACCCAGCTTTACAGACAAGTCACTGGAGATCCTGGAGAGAGTTGGAGGAATTTGAGGAAAGGGTGCTCGGATGTTGTTTAAATATGTAGAAATTGACTTAAATGTGATCACAAGAATATTGTATTGGCTGTATTGTCTCTGGCCATCTTGAACCTGTGACTTGAATGACTTGGCTAGTTCATAATGCATAACTTTCTCGCAGTACTTCCAAGCATATTGTTTACACAACAAACACCACATGATTACTTTGGAATAAAGGTATTTTTCTTTTCAACACTGCTCCATTGAAACATGAAGAGTGCCTACATTCAGATGCTTTGGTACTCATCCAACATACCTTTCCATCACCTGTAAATGTCTGAGAGCATGTCACGACCCTCTCACTGCAAAATTGAATTAAATGTCTCGTTGGTAATTGTGGTCACCACCGACGGTCTATGAGGGCTTTATGGCTAATGCTTTCTTTTTGTGCAATGGTGAAAATGTCACCCATTATTACTAATGAATCCACCACCAAGGGATTTCCTCTCCCTGCTGCTTGACTTAATTGGGGGTTTAAAATCTCATTCAATTATTTATAACCAACAGTGTGTCGAGTTCTGCTGTTACTCCTCAGTTAAGAGATTAATAAGATGGGCTCACGTTGCAGCCCTTGGTTGTATAATTAAAGCTAATATCTGCAGAAAGTAATCAATTGAGGAAGATGGAAGCAGACCCAACAGCCGGGCTCTAAATAACACAGCTGCAAAGAGAGCAGACCTGAGTTAAAATGCTATTTTAAATATTTGAATGACTTTCACAAGTTTTATTTATAATGACACACAGTTGAACATTAGAAATACACCAAATACGCTAGCATTCAGTACAAAAAAAAAAGAATTGGTAGACTAAAATAATAAAAATTACAATAAATAGTTTTGGGATGTGTATTAAAAAAATACTGTAACAACTTTAACTTAGGTCTGCTGTTTTTCATTCAATGTCAGAATTCTGTTGGTGAAGTTAAACAAGGAGGAATGTACAGTGAATGTACAATGTACAGTTTGAGAAGTGTTTTCTTCATTCAAAATGACAGTAAAAACATCCGATAGTCAAGATTTTTTAAATATTGATTAAGTGACAGAGAAATATCTGCACACTATGTAACAGTACACCACAGTTTATGATCAGAGATCTTAGGAGCTCAGACTTTCATATCATATTCTCATATATTTTTCTGAGAGATGATATTGTTAGATGCTGCCACAGAATGGCTGTAATATTGTCCTTCATGCATAAATATAGTTTATATTGAAGCTATGACTAGGTGCAATATTAAAACATTTCAATCTCAGTTGTCTCCCTCTCCATGTCTTAATCAAACCTCTTTGTCTTCCAGAGTGGACGCAATGCAATCCAAAAGAAAAGCATAAGCAAAAAGATCGGAAAACCTACTGACAAACCAAGAACAAACCTTCACGACAAAGCAAGATGCAACCATTTCCTTCATTGCAGATTTGGCAGCAAAAAACAGGAGATGAAATGACAATCTGGAATACAACAGTAAGCAATGACTTTCACATTCTGATCTTCTTCATCAAGTATTTAAACGGGAGGTGAACAGCTCTCCCCACTACTGGCAGTCTAAGAGAACGAGGACGTCTTCAGAGCAATGGTCCTGTTTACATTACAGAGAGGCAGATAGACAGAAAGATTGAGAAAGACAGTGATACAGATGGAGAGATTGAGGCAGCCAGGTAGAGAGAGAGACAGAGAAATTGAGAGAGACAGGTAGAGACAGACAGAGAGATTGAGAGAGACAGAGATACAGATGGAGAGATAGGGAATAGAGCATAATATTTGGAATAAACGTGTATAATAAACAGAATAGTGCTAATCTCCACCTTAAAAGGATACCTACAGACCCCAAAAAAACTAAAAACTGCTGTGCAGATCAGATTCACAACATGCAAAACTGTGGAAACAGACAGCCAAAAAATGCTTTAGTTCAAAAGCTAGCTAAAGCAGCTTTCCAGGTTTTTACCCTCAGTGACGTATTTAGGGGTAATCACAAATGATTTTGGGGGAAACAAATGAAAATTGAAAATAACTTGTTGATGGTCATTGTTTTCATATAGGTAATGTATAGCTGTTAGCTAGGCATCTACAGTAATCTGTTTCTAATTAACATGTTACATGTACATTTTTAAAACAATACTGTAGGTTTCGGTTAAGCCCAAGAACAGAGTATTGGTCACTTCTCACAACAAAGCTGACATTGGCCCATATATACCTGCTCTTCAACACAATCACTTCTACTCGCGGCCCGGCCAAACTAGGCTTGCCTAGTTGTTCTTATTCAATTAAGCTTGAGGCATTTCTCCTCAAGAAGCAATGGGTATACATCATACATCATAATTTATGGGAACATTACATTCATAAAGTTAAACAATGGGTGTAACAACTGCAGATTGACCCTTTTAATACTGATTAGTGGAGAAAAGAAAAGACTAAAGGACTTGGTTCAACTTCTAGCACAATGGCATAATGGCTGGAAGACAATTCCCAGAATAGAGTATGTATAATTTCATAGAGAAAAACTATTTCTCAGGCAATGTGAATATGAATGAATGCAGATCAAGGGGTTATAACGGTTTAGCTACAATGGAAAAAAAAGGCATTAATAACCTCTGGAAGAGGCTTTCATGCTCTTCAAGCTGTAATTTTTAACTACCATGAACTTGTGAAGGCAAGGAAACCTTGCAAAGTGAAAGTCTTGAAAATTCCATGTTCCAGAGATGTATTGACGTATCTCTTTTGGTATGGTTAAAATAACTTTTTTTAAAGTAATTTTAACCATACCAAAAGCAAAACACAACTTTGTGGTTGAGTAGGATGTAAACTGTCCAGGAAGAAAAACACTGAACTTCTTTAAGTTAAAGCCATACTTCCCCATCACATTTTGACATTCTGGCCCTTTGATATATTTACAGACACATAAGTTGTAAAAGTCATCTATTTGCTTCTTCAAATTCATTGGCACTCATCAACTGTCTAAACATCTTGAAAAGGTCCCATTTTCTCACGTTCATTTCTCACGTTCAAACATCCATGGCAGTAAGACACTACAACCATACAGTATTAACTAAATGTGAAAACTTGATGTGTAGGCAAGGAATGAACAATGACAGCTGCATCAATAATTTTGGCATCAAAAGAGTGCACAGATGGGTAGGAATCTGCTGCAGGCCAGCCTAGCTGATCAGATGTTTGTGTACGGTTTGTGCTGGGAGGTTAAGCATTCCATTACTTAAAGGATTGGAAAAAATGAATTCCCATTCATCCAAAGAAACATGGGTTAGTGGATTCCCATTCCCGTTAAAGAAAAACAAGCAACTTCAAACTTGTTTGCAAAGGAAATTTAGTCCTAGGATAGCTGGTCCTAGATTCATTCCTATTGGAGTGAAATAACACTAAACGTGTGTTGCTCATGAAGGCTCATTGAGTCATTTTTCACAGTATGCTATTATTCAACTCTGTCCTAGCCTGGAATTAGCATTATTAGCATTGTCCAAATTTATGAATCCAAACAGTGTCTTGAGCAACAAAAGCTGCATTGCAAACAGAAAACCTACTCCAAAACACTTCCAACTAAGATTAGTGGTTTAGTTTATCTCAATCAACCTGTCAATGTTCTATTCCTCAAAAAAATGTTTTGATTGTCGCTATATAAATCTTCTTTTCAACTGAAATGATACTTTCCATGTTTACTGTTCAGTTTTTTCACAATCCAACTAATGATCGGGACTAATTCCAGACAGGGACAGAGGTGAATAATGGCTTGTCATGAAAAATAATTCCATGGGCCTGCAGGAACAACTCAAGGTAAGTGTTATTTCACCAAAATAAGAATCTAGGTCAAACTACCCATTTTAAAACTCTTCCACAATTACATTCAGGAAATCTTTATGATTCTGCAAATTGCTCAGCTATAATTACATATATGCGGGCACTACAAATGACTCCCCATGCTTTGCATTTAACAAGCTGATCATATTTGCTAGTAATGAACTTATGTTTAAGACATTTTCAAAGTTGACCACTGGTCTCACTTAGCTATATATGTACCATTTGCAAAGAAAACATGAGTGAGCAGGCAAAACACATTTCTTCTATTTTTTATGGGATTCATGTTCAACTGTAGGTTATAACACAATCATAAAACAAAACATGGGAACAAAGAAAAAAATGAAATGACCCCTGTTCAAAAGTCTGCATACCCTTAGTCCTTAATACTGTGTCTTGCCCCCTTTAGCATCAATGACAGCATACAGTCTTTTGTAAAAGTTGTCTATGAGGCCCCAAATTCTTGCAGGTGCCCATTCGTCTTGGCAAAATGCCTCCAGATCATGCAAAGTCTTTGGTCGTCATGCATGAACCGCACGTTTGAGATCTCCCCAGAGTGGCTTGATGATATTAAGGTCAGGAGACTGTGAAGGCCACTCCAGAACCTTCACCTAATTTCTGCTGTAACTAGAGGGTCAACTTGGCCTTGTGCTTACAGTCATTGTCGTGCTGGAAAGTCCAAGAGCGTCCCATGCGCAGCTTTCGTTCAGAAGAATGCAAATTGTCTGCCAGTATTTTCTGATAACATGCTGCATCCATCTTGCCATCAATTTTCACAAGATTCCCTGTGCCTTTAGAGAACACACCCCCCAAAAACATCAATGAGCCACCACCATGATTAACATTGGGGATGGCATTCTTTTCCCTATAGGCCTTGTTGACCCCTCTCCAAACATAGCGCTTATGGTTGTGACCATAAAGCTCTATTTTTGTCTCGTCACTCCAAATTACAGTGTGCCAGAAGCTGTGAGGCGCGTCAAGGGGTTGTTGGGTATATTGTAACCAAGCTTTTTCATGACATTGGCGCAGTAAAGGCTTCTTTCTGGCAACTCAACCATGCAGCTCATTTTAGTTCAAATATTGTCGTATTGTGCTCCTTGAAACAACCACACCGTCTTTTTCCAGAGTAGCATGTACAGTGGATATAAAAAGTCTACACACCCCTGTTAAAATGCCTGGTTCTTGTAAAAGATTGAGACAAAGATAAATCATGTCAGAACTTTTTCCACCTTTAATGTGACCTATAACGTGAACAATTCAATGGAAAAACAAACTGAAATCTTTGAGGGGGAAAAATAAAAAATAAAAGTCACAATAACCTGGTTGCATAAGTGTGCACACCCTTAAACTAATACTTTGTTGAAGCACCTTTTGATTTTATTACAGCACTCAGTCGTTTTGGGTAGGAGTCTATTAGTATGGCACATCTTGACGCGGCAATATTTGCCCACTCTTCTTTGCAAAAGCGCTCCAAATCTGTCAGATAGTGAGGACATCTCCTGTGCACAGCCCTCTTCAGATCACCCCACAGATGTTCAATTGGATTCAGGACTGGGCTCTGGCTGGGCCATTCCAAAACGTTAATCTTCTTCTGGTGAAGCCATGCTTTTGTGGATTTGGATGTGTGCTTTGGGTCGTTGTGGTGCTGAAAGGTGAACTTCCTCTTCATCTTCAGCTTTCTAACGGACGCCTGAAGGTTCTGTGCCGAAATTGCCTGGTATTTGGAACTGTTCATAATTCCCTCCACCCTGACTAAGGCCCCGGTTCCAGCTGAAGAAAAACAGCCCCAACGCATGATGCTGCCACCACCATGCTTCACTGTGGGTATGGTGTTCTTTGGTTGATGTGCAGTGTTGTTCTTGCGCCAAACATACCTTTTGGAATTATGGCCAAAAAGTTCAACCTTGGTTTCATCAGACCATAACACATTTTCCCACATGCTTTTGGGGGACTTGATGTTTGTTTTTACAAACTTCAGCTGGGCTTGGATGTTTTTCTTTTAAGAAAAGGCTTCCATCTTGCCACCCTACCCCATAGCCCATTCATATAAAGAATACGGAAGATTGTTGTCACATGTAGCACACAGCCAGTACTTGCCAGAAATTCCTGCAGTTCCTTTAATGTTGCTGTAGGCCTCTTGGAAGCCTCCGTGACCAGTTTTTTTTCTTCTCGTCTTTTAATCAATTTTGGAGGGACGTCCAGTTCTTGGTAATGCCTCTGTTGTGCCATATTTTCTCCACTTGATGATGTATGTCTTCACTGTATTCCATGGTATATCTTGTGCTTTGGAAATTATTTTGTACCCTTCTCCTGACAGATATCTTTCAACAATGAGATCCCTCTGATGCTTTGGAAGCTCTCTGCGGACGATGGCTTTTGCTCTGAGAAGCAACTAAGAAAATGTCAGGAAAATCCCACTAGAACAGCTCAACTTTATTTGTGATTAATCAGAGTCACTTTAAATGATGGCAGGTGTTTAATGACTTCTATATAAGATGAGTTTGAATGTGATTGGTTAATTCTGAACACAGCCACATCCCCAGTTATAAGAGGGTGTGCACAATTATGCAACCAGGTTTTTGTAAGGTTTTTTTATTTTCATTTTTCCCCCTCGAAGATTTCAGTTTGTTTTTTAATTGAATTGTTCACATTATAGGTCACGTTAAGAGTGGAAAAAAGTTCTGACATTATTTATCTTTGTCTCATTCTTTTACTTCACAAAAACCTGGCATTTTAACAGGGGTGTGTAGACTTTTTATATCCACTGTATTTCTCCTGAGGCTACCTGTGCGTTTTTCTTTGTATCCCGAACAATTCTTCTGGCAGTTTTGGCTTAAATCTTTCTTGGTCTATCAAGAGATCCCCAAATTTTCCACTACTTAAGTGATTGAACAGTACTGACTGGCATTTGCAAGGCTTTGGATATCTTTTTATATCCTTTTCAATCTTTATAAAGTTCCATTACCTTGTTACGCAGGTCTTTTGACAGTTCTTTTCTTCTCCCAATGGCTCAGTATCTAGCCTGCTCAGTGCATCCACGTGAGAGCTAACAAACTCATTGACTATTTACACACAGACACTAATTGCAATTTAAAAAGCCACAGGTGTGGGAAATTAACCTTTAATTGCCATTTTTTCCTGTGTGTGTCACCTTGTGTGTCTGTAACAAGGCCAAACATTCAAGGGTATGTAAACTTTTGATCAGGGCCATTTGCGTGATTTCTGTAATCATTATGATTTCAAAAGGAGCCAAACAACTATGTGATAATAAATGGCTTCATATGATCACTATCCTTAAATAAAAGACTGTTTTTTGCATGATCAGTCATATTTTCAAAATCAATGCCAAAATTTCACAATTTCTGCCAGGGTATGCAAACTTATGAGCACACCTGTAAAGTGATTTCTTGGGGGTGGTGGAAGCCTAGCACTTAAGAACATTTTTGCCAGTAAATATTTGCCAGAAAATATTCTATATTGAATTCACAAGCCAATGGAGGTTAACAATCATTTGTTCTGTCCTTGAGCAAGGCAGTTAACCCCAATTGCCCCAGGTTTGCTGTAATAATGCCTGATCCCCTGGTTGTGACCCCAGAGTGCCTCAGAGAAAGTAGGATGTGCAAAAGGACAAAAATTTGAAAATCTGAAATACATACGTTTGTAAAACACCTGGAAATTACATGCGTGAAATAGGACCACAACAAGCCCCTACCCAATTATTAGAAAATGGTGGCAAACCTTTTACTTACTATTATGTTTTGAAAATGCTCAGGATTTTTGGGGGGTTGATTAATGTATTTCCTCAAATTACGAGTGGTATAGAGGTTGATTTCTGATGTTTAAGAACACTTTACAATGGCATATTTTTGTGGTCCACTACTACTATTTTTTGTTAAATGGCAACAAAAATGGCAATATATCTTTCCAGATTAAGATTTTTATTGGTAATATATAATTTTATTTTTTAAGATGTATTTCTCAGGCATTTATGCATTATTGACAGTGGGGAAAGATATACAGTGCCTTGCGAAAGTATTCGGCCCCCTTGAACTTTTCGACCTTTTGCCACATTTCAGGCTTCAAACATAAAGATATAAAACTGTAATTTTTTGTGAAGAATCAACAACAAGTAGGACACAATCATGAAGTGGAATGAAATTTATTGGATATTTCAAACTTTTTTAACAAATAAAAAACTGAAAAATTGGGCGTGCAAAATTATTCAGCCCCCTTAAGTTAATACTTTGTAGCGCCACCTTTTGCTGCGATTACAGCTGTAAGTCGCTTGGGGTATGTCTCCATCAGTTTTGCACATCGAGAGACTGAAATTTTTGCCCATTCCTCCTTGCAAAACAGCTCGAGCTCAGTGAGGTTGGATGGAGAGCATTTGTGAACAGCAGTTTTCAGTTCTTTCCACAGATTCTCGATTGGATTCAGGTCTGGACTTTGACTTGGCCATTCTAACACCTGGATATGTTTATTTGTGAACCATTCCATTG
>JACXGI010011860.1:6237-24141 GCA_016801175.1 Esox masquinongy | reverse complement strand
CCCTGCCTCCACCAGCCCTCCCCTGCCTCCACCAGCCCTCCCCTGCCTCGTCCAGTCCTCCCCTGCCTGGTCCAGCCCAACCCTGCCTGCCCTGTCCAGTCAACCCAAACCCAGCTGAGCCCAAGCCCACAATGTTCCACACTACTGTTTACCTTGTACGTTTGTTATATTTTGGTCTTTATCCTCTCCTTTCTCCTCTTGTCATTCCTTTAGCCTGTCTCCTTTAGCCTATCCTCTCCTTTCTCCTCTTGTCTTTCCTTTAGCCTGTCTCCTTTAGCCCATCCTCTCCTTTCTCCTCTTGTCTTTCCTTCAGCCTGTCTCCTTTAGCCTATCCTCTCCTTTCTCCTCTTATCTTTCCTTTAGCCTGTCTCCTTTAGCCTATCCTCTCCTTTCTCCTCTTATCTTTCCTTTAGCCTGTCTCCTTTAGCCTATCCTCTCCTTTCTCCTCTTGTCTTTCCTTTATCCTGTCTCCTTTGGCTTATCCTCTCCTTTCTCCTCTTGTCTTTCCTTCTGCCTGTCTCCTTTAGCCTATCCTCTCCTTTCTCCTCTTGTCTTTCCTTCTGCCTGTCTCCTTTAGCCTATCCTCTCCAATTAAGCCTCTCCCCTCTGTCCTTCAGCCTCTCTTTTTCTTTAGCTTCTCCTCTCCGTCTCCTCTGCTCTGGTTCCTTTACCCTATCAGCCTCAGGCATGTCTGCTGCTGATTGCTACTCTCCTATTCAGAAACAAGGTTAGATGTCCCCACATACCATCTCCATACCTGTCTCTCTTTCTTTTCATTGGTTCACATTTTTCACATCTTTCATCTCTCGCTGTCTAATTCTCACTCCATTGATCAATACACTGCACCCAACAGCTCTTTGCTCTCAATTCTCTAACTCTCTCTACTGCTCTCTATCTGACATATTCTCCCTCTCCCTCTCATATTCAGTCAACCACCCGGTCCATCTGCTGCGTTAGAGAGACCAGCTTGTCTGCTCGGCTGCGTTCTCTCCCTAGGGCCTCATGGTTAGAGAGAGGAGGGGAAAACCAGATACAGAAAACAATCATGTATACTTCATTTATCATACATACTTACACGTAGAAACCAGTTGTTTGTGACCCCATGATCAGGAACCAGAATTGTTCCTGTGGTCATGCAGTCGGATTGAAGCTCTAGTCGTAAACCAAATTGGATTGCAAATCATACCCGCCACATTTAGAAAACTATGATGCCATTCTCAGTGGGTTTGAATAAACACCTGTTCAGGTTATAAATTACTTGCCCTCTTTAGGGCTACACAAACAACCTCCTCTTTGGGGATTTTCTAGGCCGTGAACAATGAATTTGGAAAAACAGAACAACACTTCCCCCCTGCCTCGTCCTCATTCTCTCTCTCACACAAACACACACACACCCACACACACACTGGTGTCATGCCAGATCATCTCTGTGTGTCTGGGGGCTAAACAGGCCTCCCTTACCATCAAATATTCAACAGGGAGGATGCAAAAACAACTAGTGTGTGTGTGTTTCTGTGTGTGTGTGTGTGTTTGTTTGTTTGTTTGTGCGTGTGTGTTTGTCCACCTGTCCGCCTGCTGTCTTTCTAAATTGTTTCTGAAACTCATTGTTTTTTAACAATACAAATATATGCATTATATACTGTATCAGGGCCTCTGTTAGGAAAATATGTCGCTGAACAATGTGACTGGCAAAAACAAATTTTCCCCGGTCATGTGAGAAATGTACAGGACACATGTAGCCTACAGAACTATAATCTAATTAAAATGCTATTAGTGCTATGTAATTGTTTTCAAATGTATGCAAAGATGTTCATTCAATAAAATTAAGTGTTTAATGATGTTCTGATAACATGACAGGTTTATTGGAGAACAAAACATTTCCCATTGACAAATACACCTATAGCCTACACAGTAATAAACATAGCCTACACATTAATTTTGCCTAGATCTGCAGAGGCAGTCATTTTGGCCAGCTGACAATCAAACCAACATTTGCCTCAAAACCAGTGGTGTCAACAGACCCAGGCTTTCGGGACTAGCCCCGGAGGTTTTTTGGTTAGTGCTAGGTGTTTTGCAAACTGACATTATCGCAGGACATTAGTTGTGAGCTTTAACGTATTCACGATGCACTTTGTTTCAGTTGCACAGGGTTGTGTGTCAGCTGAGCATGTCCACAGCGGATCTTGACCTGCTAACTAAAAGCTCCTGCTGTTGTGAAATAGAAACTGGCCAACTCCATCAAACAGCTTGCGATTCTCAGGCCTGGTTATGTTACTTAAGTCATGTATGAGGACATTGTGAGCAGTTTGGAAGTTTTGGAAATTATCTTCTGGACAATTTGGTAGCAGCCAATAACTTTACCGGCTTTAGCTGTTGGTTGGTTTTTTGGCCAAAAGCCGGCTATAGCCTGCTAACGGAAGCCCTGTATTGTATATATTGTAGGCTATGCATATACAGTGAGGGAAAAAAGCATGTGATCCCCTGCTGATTTTGTACATTTGCCCACTGAAAAAGAAATGATCAGTCTATAATTTTAATGGTAGGTTTATTTGAACAGTGAGAGACAGAAAAACAACAAAAAAATCCAGAAAAACGCATGTCAAAAATGTTATAAATTGATTTGTATTTTAATGAGTGAAATAAGTATTTGATCCCCTCTCAGTCAGAAAGATTTCTGGCTCCCAGGTGTCTTTTATACAGGTAACGAGCTGAGATTAGGAGCACACTCTTAAAGGGAGTGCTCCTAATCTCAGCTTGTTACCTGTATAAAAGACACCTGTCCACAGAAGCAATCAGTCAATCAGATTCCAAACTCTCCACCATGGCCAAGACCAAAGAGCTGTCCAAGGATGTCAGGGACAAGATTGTAGACCTACACAACGCTGGAATGGGCTACAAGACCATCGCCAAGCACCTTGGTGAAAAGGTGACAACAGTTGGTGCGATTATTCGCAAATGGAAGAAACACAAAAGAACTGTCAATCTCCCTCGGTCTGGGGCTCCATGCAAGATCTCACCTCGTGGAGTTGCAATGAGTTGCGGTGAGGAATCAGCCCAGAACTACATGGGAGGATCTTGTCAATGATCTCAAGGCAGCTGGGACCATAGTCACCAAGAAAACAATTGGTAACACACTACGCCGTGAAGGACTGAAATCCTGCAGTGCCCGCAAGGTCCCCCTGCTCAAGAAAGCACATGTACAGGCCCGTCTGAAGTTTGCCAATGATCATCTGAATGATTCAGGGGAGAACTGGGGAAAGTGTTGTGGTCAGATGAGACCAAAATCAAGCTCTTTGGCATCAACTCAACTCGCAGTGTTTGGAGGAGGAGGAATGCTGCCTATGACCCCAAGAACACCATCCCCACCGTCAAACATGGAGGTGGAAACATTATGCTTTGGGGGTGTTTTACTGCTCAGGGGACAGGACAACTTCACCGCATCAAAGGAACGATGGACGGGGCCATGTACCGTCAAATCTTGGGTGAGAACCTCCTTCCCTCAGCCAGGGCATTGAAAATGGGTCATGGATGGGTAGTCCAGCATGACAATGACCCAAAACACACGGCCAAGGCAACAAAGGAGTGGCTCAAGAAGAAGCACATTAAGGTCCAGGAGTGGCCTAGCCAGTCTCCAGACCTTAATCCCATAGAAAATCTGTGGAGGGAGCTGAAGGTTCGAGTTGTCAAACGTCAGCCTCGAAACCTTAATGACTTGGAGAAGATCTGCAAAGAGGAGTGGGACAAAATCCCTCCTGACATGTGTGCAAACCTGGTGGCCAACTACAAGAAACGTCTGACCTCTGTGATTGCCAACAAGGGCTTTGCCACCAATTGCTAAGTCATGTTTTGCAGAGGGGTTGAATACTTATTTCACTCATTAAAAATCATTTTATACATTTTTTTCTGGATTTTTTTGTTGTTATTCTGTCTCTCACTGTTCAAATAAACCTACCATTAAGATTATAGACTGATCATTTCTTTGTCAGTGGGCAAACATACAAAATCAGCAGGGGATCAAATACTTTTTTTCCGCACTGTATATCACAATATTTTGAATACTTGTTGCTGATTGTTTAGAATGCACACTAGACCTACTTCTTGTTATGGGGGACAGTTGGATGTGTTCAGGACAGATATACGGAACACCTAATGATGTAACATGACTCAAAACCAATACATTTAAAGCAATAAAACCATCGTTTTTGGAGGCGTTTATCTGGCTTACAGGACAGTCCCTTACAAATAACAACAAAATCAAACATTCTTGCATAAATGACACATTTTCGTTTTCATATACATATTTTTTGTTGAATTTTTGCTTGTCCATGTTTTTGCTGCTAGAGGTGACCCAGTCATTTGCTCAAAAGGTTCTGTGTAAATATAAAACAATTGGGTCACGTCTGTAGCAACCAAAACATGTAAATATAAACTAAAACTCGTAAATGTTTGCTTATGTTGTTGTTCGTATACTGTAAGCAGGGTGGACACCTCTGTTCTTTACGTTACCTAGGAATAATCAAATTTGTGAATAGGCTTCATCCCGTTGTGAGAGTACATGGGTCTCAGCCGTAAAAGAGGTTTGACAATTAGCACTTTGATATTTGAGTTTTCAAAGAAACATGAGACCACAAACAGAATTCCAAAGAGGCCAAATATTTGGTTCCTGAATTGCAGGTGAATCGGTCACAAAAGCTGCAAAATTATTCAATGTGTCAAAGGGAACAGTTTTAACATATCCAGACAGCATATGCCAAATATTGACACATTTAATTATCAAAGAGGATGAGGGGTTGCAAGTCAAAGCTGACCGACAGGGATAGACAGACCATTAACAGGATAGCTGCCTAATGCCCCAAAAGTATATCCTCTGAAATTAATACAGAATTGAATCAGCACCTCTCTGACCCAGCCTCAATAAAGATTGTACATTGTGAGCTTCACAATTTAGTGCAGGGCTACCATTCAGAAATGTCTAGTGGCCAAAGACACATAACTGTGTAAAGAGTACAAAACCTGGTAACATACACTGTTACCTCATGATGTTCTAATATATTAGTAGGATAATGCCCCATACACATTGTCAAACTAGTTTAAGAGTGGTTTTATGAACACCTAGATGACCTCAGACGTCTCCATGGCCTCCCCAATAACCAGATCTGAGCATTGAATCTTTTTCGGCAGTACTGAAGTGCTGAGTGTGAAGTTTATTTCCACCTCCTTCATCCCTCAAAGAAATGAAAGCTTTTCTTCATGAAGAATTCTTCAGTTTCCCCTACACACAGTTCAGGACTTATAGGACAGCATTCCAATAAGGATAGGAGCTGTTGTGGAGGCAAAGAGTGCCCCTACTCCTTATTAGATCCTTGATATTACTATATTGTCGGGGTATTGTGTTGTATTGATGAGGAAAAAAATAATTGAATCAATATTAAAACAAGGCAGCAACATTACAAAATGTGGAAAATGTGAAGGAGTCTGAATACTTCCTGAATGCACTGTAGATACATACAGTTTATGTACAGCATGCAGTATATACTATATTCAAGCAGTAAGGCACGAATGGGTATATATGGCCAATATACCACAGCTAAGAGCTGTTCTTAGGTATGACGCATCGCAGTCTTGCTAAATTGGCAATTTACCACAAACCCCTGATATACCGTTTTGCTATTATTAACTGGTTACAACACAATTAGAGAGGTAAAAAGTTATGTGATGTCATACCTGTGGTACACGGCTCATATACCCCGGGCTATCAGCCAATCAGCATTCAGGATTTAAAGCACCCGGTTTATAAATATATATATAGTATCCAATTCATCTCTTGTCCTAGCAAGAATGTTCTAGATACAGTATATCCAGTGAGAGCCATGAAGACAGAACATAGACATCCCAAATGACTCCCTATATCCTGGTAGTGCACCATAGAGCTCTGGTCAAAAGTGCTCCACGTCGTAGAGAGAATAGGTTGCCATTTGGAAGGTAGCCAGGTACTCAGCAGGGCACTTACAGTAGGTGGCCATAAGATGGTTGGGGGACTGCCCTAGTTAATCAAAATAGGTCAGGGTGAATCATCATGGGCTACAGTCTGCATCTCCGCCATCCTAATTATAAAGGACTAGCTGCCTCTCACTCCTATTGTGAACTTGACTCAAATACCATTTATGCTCATTAAAATGCTTTGTGTATTAGCTTTGTCTGGGTTTTACCATTGTGAGGGATATGTGCTGTTGCCCACGGTTTTACAAATTTACAGTAGATTACAGTAGATTACAGTAGGTTATTTTACAAGCTGTTGAGTACCATTTTAATAATGGTTTAATAATGTTAATAATACAGAGCACATGAACTGCAAAACTCTTTTAACTTAGTAAATGCCACAGTGAAAAATGTATTTCACTAAGTAAGCCAGGAAGTATGTAGTTCTGTGATAACAAGCAGAACATCTACGCAGGATGTGCCTAGGACGAGATATATTGATCTTCGACTACCAAGTTCACTAGCAGACGAGCACCATGGCTTTGGCAAACATGGTGGATCCCGTTCAACACATTTGTATTATTATATTAAATTATATCTCATTTAGGTTTGCCACAGCAGGGGTTGTGAAGACCTATGCAGTCAATATGTATTTGTTTTATTGTCTAATTTCAGAACAGGTCTGCATGTTGCTTCTTTACCTCATTGAAGGGTTCCTTTGTACATTTAAATGACAGCCAACAGCATAATGAGAAAACCATAACTAGGCTGTAACTGTAGGTGGGAAGAAAGTAAGTCCAGTTTCACAAAAATTGAAAATGAATTTGGACAGATTGATATTACATCTCCGTGATTGTGATGAATATGACGTTTGAGACAAGAACAAAAAACAATCAATTTAAATGCATGGCAGCAGTGAGACAGCCCGAATGGATTATAGCGCATCACAGTACATCACTGTTCTGTTCATCTGTTGGGAGCTCTTACACATCTACCCATTCATGTTTTCACCTGAATTAGCAGGAGGGCAAAGGAATTGCGTGTGTGTGTGTGTGTGTGTGTGTGTGTGTGTGTGTGTGTGTGTCAATGTGTGCAATCCATGCCTATGTGTACATGTGTGGATCTGATTTGCCCACAAACATAGTTTGAAAAACATTACCAGTTAGGGTTGGGCGTATGAGTTATGTTTTGACAGTTTGCTTATTATGGTTGGCGTTAGATTAAGGTTAGGTTTACGGTTAGGGAATAGTGAACAAGGTTTTTTCTGGGTTATGGTCAGGTCTCAGTTCCCCACAAGAATAGATGTGTCTGTTTGAATGTGTGTGTGTGTGTTTCTTTGTGTGCGCTTATAAGGTACTGCATACACTAAAATATAGCAAAACTAATTTCTGATCATGTAAATGCACAGTGTCATTAGGGAGGTGAATGCAATGTGGCTTATATAAGTGACAATACATTTTTGTGAATCAGTTTCACAGATAGGGTGCTATGGGATGAATATGCACACATTTAAACATATCACCACTATTTAAAGACATCACACATAGCTATGCATGGAGAAACAGCAGATGTGCTTTTCAGATGTGTGACTTTCCACAGTGCATCCAGAATCAACTGAGAGAGAGCAGACAGGAGACACAATATAGTTCAGTTTTAAAACCCCCTCAATGGCAACGTTTTCTACTATAATAGGATTGGGGAAATGTTTTATTAGATGTGCACCTGTAGCAGTGTAGTTGTGCCTTTCTCTGTCCCAACTTGGTTGAACACATCAACTAATGTCAACCACAACACATCAAGGTGTCAGTGCAGGTGAGGCCACACACTGGTAACTAGTTTGTCAATGAACATTCACTACATTCACACCTCTTTGATGTCTTCTTGGTTAACAGCGTGAATGTAGCAGTGTTGCTCCCATCTTTACCCAACATGCTGGAAGGCGAACCAGAGCAGGGGAAAACTACTTCTGTGTCTCAAAGCAGGTGACCTCACTGATTGAACACTACTAGCACTTTATCCAGCTAACCATTCGCCATCAGCAAAACATCTATCAGATACAGTATTTTCTGCGTGTTACAGCACAGCATAGCATGCAACTCTCTTGAGTTGTTGGGGCCAAAATCAGTGAGAGAGAGGAAGACAATGTAATTTAATTCCCCAGATGATGATAAGAGATCCTTTTCCTGGGTGGTGCTGTTCAATGCTGTGCTGGGTGGTGCTGTTCAGTGCTTTCCTGGGTGGTGCTGTTCAGTGCTGTGCTGGGTGGTGCTGTTCAATGCTGTGCAGGGTGGTGCTGTTCAGTGCTGTCCTGTGTGATGCTGTGCTGGGTGGTGCTGTTCAGTGCTGTGCTGGGTGGTGCTGTTCAATGCTGTGCTGGGTGGTGCTGTTCAGTGCTTTCCTGGGTGGTGCTGTTCAATGCTGTGCATGGTGGTGCTGTTCAGTGCTTTCCTGGGTGGTGCTGTTCAATGCTGTGCTGGGTGGTGCTTTTCAGTGCTGTCCTGTGTGGTGCTATGCTGGATGGTGCTGTTCAGTGCTGGGCTAGGTGGTGTAGATTTTGAGGCGATATATGCCTCATACTTTCTATGTGACTTTATGCATCACAATATGAATGTAATCAAATGTTTAGAAAGCTGCTACAGTTTTTCTTGTTCAACTGAGACATAAGGGAACCAAAACAACCAGGTGTTTGGATTAAGTCAAAATCCCAAATGTTCAAGGCTTAGGATACTGATCGAAGAAAGCATGCATGAGTTTTCAACTAGCCTTGCAAATAGACAGAGCTAAACTGATCAACTAACTCCAGGCATAATAATCCCATGAACACATTTCAGCAAGAACTCACATCTCAAGAGTCCTGTAATCACCTGCGCTAGCTTTCCCCTTGTCACTGACATACCTTTCAGGAAAGCTGAAAACACACAATATCATCTCAAAACAAGTTTTCATGAAAATTCATGGGTTGAGTAGGAGGGAGCCTGGCATGGCTGGCTGGATGTGCCTGCTGAAGTCATTATATCTGCCTGAGAGGCAGAGTCTAGTGGAGCACAAGGTTGTGACCCTGTTTGTCTAGCTATAAACAAAATGGAAAGAGATTTCAAAATACACAAACACTGACTTTCAGGTTTCACTCTGCATTTTAATATGCACTAATTTCCTATCCAAAGTCAATCCCAGTTGTGTGTGTTTGGGTGTTTCTGTGTGTGTGTGTGCACACCCTTGTGCATATGTGTGTGCACATGTTGTGTAAGAACAGAACTAGGTAAACGTGTCAAGGATCGCATTCTGGCACCCAACCTTTGAGCTTTTCCCTTTCAGGAAGAACACCGTGCAAGTGGAGAGGAGCAGAGAGGCTCATTATTCTGCAGAGATATGTTCAAGCACACACCCACACACACACATATACACTCAAACACTCCATCACACACACACACACACACACACACACACACACACACACACACATACACTCAAACACTCCATCACACACACACACACACACACACATATACACTCAAACACTCCATCACACACACACAGACACACTCACACACACACACACACACACACAAAGTGAAAGGGACGCACACAAATACACATGCGTATTCAGGTGCAGATGAAGTGTCGTTGTCGCTGGGTATTATCGTCGCTAAGCAGACGAGAGGGAGACATTGCGGGGGAGAAACAGCCCTGAAGCCGTTTCCCCCCTCTCATTGAGTGTGTGTGTGTTTGTATTTCAGTGTGTGTGTTTCCGCGTGTGTTTGTGCGTGTTAGCCTAGAGGAAAAGGCAATGCTAATCCCTGTAGATCTGTCCTACCATGGCAGTGACAGAAGGCTATAGCCTCCTCGCTATGGGCCAACAAAGAACAGAATGTAGTAGTTACACAACCTCTTCACAATAGCGTATCCCAATTTACACCCTATTCATGGATTGCACTTCAGTCAGTTGGTTGCATCACTGACATTGTTATCAACATTCTCCAGACGCTGAAGCCATTTAAGTTAAATCTAAAAATACTGATGTTCAAACGAAGAACATGGACTAATGACTTTGAACGGAAGCTGGTGACTTGTATCACCTAAATGACAGAGAATTTCACATCACTGAATTAGACATATACAATACATTGGATGAAAGCAAAAATGTTTCATCATCTTGTTGTTATACTAAGTTTGTAAAAATAAATAATATACAGTATCTCACAAAAGTGAGTACACCCCTCACATTTTTGTAAATGTTTGAGTATATCTTTTCATGTGAAAACACTGAAGAAATGACACTTTGCTACAATGTAAAGTAGTGAGTGTACAGCTTGTATAACAGTGTAAATTTGCTGTCCCCTCAAAATAACTCAACACACAGCCATTAATGTCTAAACCGCTGGGAACAAAAGTGAGTACACCCCTAAGTGAAAATGTCCAAATTGGGCCCAAAGTGTCAATATTTTGTGTGGCCACCATTATTTTCCAGCACTGCCTTAACCCTCTTGGGCATGGGGTTCACCAGAGCTTCACAGGTTGCCACTGGAGTCCTCTTCCACTCCTCCATGACGACATCACGGAGCTGGTGGATGTTAGAGATCTTGCGCTCCTCCACCTTCCGTTTGAGGATGCCCCACAGATACTCAATAGGGTTTAGGTGTGGAGACATGCTTGGCCAGTCCATCACCTTTACCCTCAGCTTCTTAAGCAAGGCAGTGGTCATCTTGAAGGTGTGTTTGTGGTCTTTATCATGTTGAAATACTGCCCTGCAGCCCAGTCTCCGAAGGGAGGGGATCATGCTCTGCTTCAGTATGTCACAGTACATGTTGGCATTCATGGTTCCCTCAATGAACTGTAGCTCCCCAGCGCCGGCAGCACTCATGCAGCCCCAGACCATGACACTCCCACCAACATGCTTGACTCTAGGCAAGACACACTTGTCTTTGTACTCCTCACCTGGTTGCTGCCACACACGCTTGACACCATCTGAACCAAATAAGTTTATCTTGGTCTCATCAGACCACAGGACATGGTTCCAGTAATCCATGTCCTTAGTCTGCTTGTCTTCAGCAAACTGTTTGCGGGCTTTTTTGTGCATCATCTTTAGAAGAGGCTTCCTTCTGGGACGACATCCATGCAGACCAATTTGATTCAGTGTGCGGCGTATGGTCTGAGCACTGACAGGCTGACCCCCCACCCCTTCAACCTCTGCAGCAATGCTGGCAGTACTCATACATCTATTTCCCAAAGACAATATATATATATATATACATATATACAGCACTGGGAAAAATTAAGAGACCACTGCAAAAAAGTCGAAAAGGAAGGTTTTGAGTGAGGAACAGAAGGGTTAAAATTTAGAGACCACTGCAAATTGAACGCTTTTGTTCCTCACTCAAAACTTTCCTTTTCAACCTTTTTGGAAAGGAAAGAAAAAGGTGCAGTGGTCTCTTAATTTTTTCTGGAGCTGTGTGTGTGTGTGTGTGTGTGTATGTGTATATATATATATATATATATATATATATATATATACAGTGCCCTCTGTCTGTGTCAAGGCATATGAAAATACATCAAGGCATATGAAAATACAATAAAAAGATGAACAAGGCAATAGTACAGAATGTCACCTTTTATTTCCGTCTGTTTCAACGCTTATATATTTTACCAAGTTAGAATTACAGCACTTATAGAGGTCCATTACCCCATTTAATATGAGCATAAGGATTGGGACAATTCAGCTTCTGGCACATGTGACTGTAAAAATGTATATAGTCACAAATTCCTTGCATGTGAGCAGTGAGTCTTTGACCCGTTAATATCAGACAATCCTCTGTATATTTAAACAACTTTAGCTATATAGCTAACTTTAAGTCAATCAGAAAACATCAGAATCAGTCCTAAAACATTATATTTAGCTCTATATTTAACTCTATTGTGTTTGTTCCGGTTCATAATTATTATCCGTCTGGGGAAAAGGGGCCTTTTTTGCAAATTCCAATGTGTTAAAATGGTGCAAAGTTGCCCAGATTTATATAGTAGTAATGGGCCAAGTGCCACAGCTTCTGGTGCTATGGCATGCATATCTGACTCATGGTGGTGCTGTCACAAGCCTGCAATTTTGCACTTTTAGAAAGCTCACCACGCCCACCCAATTTAACCCAGAGTCCTAGAGTCTTGAAAATTGGTACATCAGTCTATCTCATTACTATGAACATTTTTACCCATAATGTCTGCCATTTTGGATTTTCTGAAAAACACTCAAAAGTCAACTCCTATGGCAGCATGACTGTTCTTCATGTACTTTGATATTTAACATCTATGGACCCAGGTCTTCAAAAGTTATATCAGCCAGGCCAGTATGCCAAAAAACATAGCTGCTATTGACCAATGAACATGTGCAGGGGCGTGGTTTTGCACATATATGCACACAAGGAGATGTGTGCAAAGGAGATATAATAATTCTACTTGGTTGGTTTACTAATGTTGACAAAGATGATATGACAAAAATTACTGCAAGCAAATATTTGTTAACCACACGGTGGCACTATTAAGGTATTCCACATTAGCAAGCTCACCACGCTCACCCTGTTTGAGTGAGAGCCATGAAAGAGGTAAATAAGTCCATCTCCTTACATGTAACATATTTGCAATTGGGACTCATTAACTACGCCTTGATGCTTTTCCTGCCGTTTTGGATTTGTGAAAAACACTTAAAAAGGATCTCCTGTGGCACCAAATGTACCTTCATATTTGGCATCTATGGACAATGTTCTTCAAAAGTGATATAAACCAGGCCAGTATTTTGAAAAACATGGCCGCTATTGATCAATGAACTTGTGTGTGGCCGTGTTTTTGCATAAATATTCACAAAACTCTTTACGAATAATGGTATTATAATTCTACTTGGTACATATGTTGACAACCATGATACGAGAAAAAACAAGGGCAAGCAACTGTTGGTCAACCACACTATTGAGTAGTGCTATTGAGTCTTCCACATTTGCAAGCTCACGACGCTCACCCCGTTTGAAATTAAATCTTGAAAAAAGTTATACAGGTCTAAATCCTCCCAAGGAACATATTTGCGATTGGGACCCATAATGGTTTTTCCGGTAATTCTGAATGTGAAATACGCTTCAAACGCTACTTGTATAGCATCAAATGACCAATCTTAAGTGTGATTACATTTGGTACACATGATCAGGGTTGGGTATTTATTTTATATGAATGATTTTTCCATTCTACCACATGGGGATACTAGTGAAAAGGAAAAACATGCATGTTATTGTTTGCAACGGAGGACATGAGTTGGATATATGTCCTATTTTTCTTTTTAAAACATTGTAATCTGGCTAGTATTAGCTGAATGCTGACACCCGCTAAATGCTGCTTGTAGCTTTAATTTTATTTGTTTTACCATTGCTACAAACCATTCAAATCACAAATTACCTATATTGCGTGCCACTCTTTACCACTATCACTACATCAGTACTCTTAAGAGAATCGGGTGTCATTTGGTATCCGGAAATATATTTCTCACAAGTTAATATTAAGACATAATTGACCTTCTCATCTCACAAGTTAATAATAAGACATAATTGACCTTCTCTGCTAACAATAACTATGTTATATTGAAACATTTGAGTGACAGGGGAGGCTGATATGGAAAAGCAATAATGGATATAATAAATGGAAAGGCTTTGCTGTCAAAATTGCAATGCCAATGTTGTGGGTTTGAAACTCACGGGGGACCAGTACAGAAAACCTAAAGTATTAATGTACACTGTGAATGGACTCTACATCCTGCATTTCTCTAGATGAAAGTTAAATATTGTCTCCAATATTGCAAGTTTTCTCCAGTAAAAAAAAAATCAGGTTGAATGACATCACTTTACAAGACTTTATGGGTTATTGGAATAGAGAAACATTTATATTTCAGATATATGAAAATCTTTAGGAATGCAAGCCAATATCTCATTGAGCAGTTGGAGCTCATATTAAGTGGAGTGTTCTGTCAGTGTCTTTCTCTAGTTGCAGATTTAAAGAATGTTTTATTACTTAATTTTTGAAAAACCATTACACCAATACACCACAAACTCCTGAGAGGCCTTACTGCTCTTATAATGCTGGTAACCAACACAATTAGAACAGTAAAAAGACATTTGATGATCTTATATTCCATGGCTGACAGCAAATCAGCATTCAATCCAACAGGTTTGTAATAGACAATTTAAATCAAGCCTAAGAAGAGCTCTTACCTGTGGTATACTGGCCATGCCTTATTACTTAAATATTGCTTCTGATGGTGACTGTTCGCTTTTTGTTGTTTTCCCAGATTGCCCCCTTTAACATCTGCTTAAGAGCCTGATGTACGTAGCTATATCAAAACAGATCCATCCACTAATATCCATATGGAAAAACTGAGCAGCTGATGGTCTGGAAAATTCCTTAACTCTCTCTTATTCTCTCTTCAATTCTTCTCTTTTTGTTCTGTTGCTCTGTCTCTCCTTTCTCTATGGTCTTATATATATATATATATATATATATATATATATATATATACATATAAATCAGAGGTATTTTCGTTATGTCAGTGACTTCCCCTACTTTGCCCTGGCCTAGGGTGACCCTTCAGGGCTGTCATGATGTCACACTATGGGCCTATATAACCTCTGACCCCTAAACTTTCAGTGCATCAGCCCCTGACCAGTGTGAAAATAGAGGCTAGGACACTCGCATACAGAGCAGGGTTACACTCTGATACACAAAAACACACACAAAGGAAACACTCAAGCACTGCAATACACACACAATGAAGGGGGATGGGTGGAAGTCTTGGAGAGATCTCTAACATTATTGATGCTCCTCTGCTCCCTTGTTCAAATCTTAAGTCCTGTCATTGTCAGACTCTTTTCTCTACCACTATAGTCCTTTGGTCTGAATGCAGGGGCCAGCTAAGAGCCCAAATTCACTGACCCATAGATTATTAAGGGTTAACCTGAGATGGCATGCTTGGCTAATGGGGATTTCATGTTTAATTATTCAAGATCAGTTAGGGGCTCTACATGTTGTTCTACTAAGTAGGGACAACGCCCCTTCAGCCTTTCCTGTTGTCAGTCCCAAATGGCCCCCCGCTCCCTATATAATACATTACTTTTGACCAGAAACTCAATGGAACTGGCCGATTCAGCTACAAGCAATCCTAGATAGGTAGTTTCAAAGAACAACTATAAAAATACTGCTATAAAAAAACTACTATAAGCATACAACTATGAGGACACTACTATAGGAATACCACTATAGGGACACTAGTATAAGGACACTATTATCAGGACAGTATTAAAAATGACACTATGATAGGGACTTTACAATGGGGACCCTATTATAAGGAATACTACAATAGGGACAGTATTATAAGGATACTACTATAGGGGCACCACTATGGGAATACTACTATAGGGACAGTATTATAAGGATACTACTATAGGGGCACCACTATGGCAATACTACTATAGGGACATTACTGTAGGAACACTACAATAGGGCCACTACTACAGAGAAGTTTGAGATTGTTTTCAGTGCACTTTTTGAAGCATCTACAAAGACAGCTGTTTTCTTAGATTATTTAAAATAAAATTGTATCAACCACATACACATCAGACACAAAACAATATCCACTTGCTAGTAAGACCTGCAGTTTGAAGTGTGTTTGGTGCCTTGTAATTAATAGACTGCTCTGAGGAGAATCAGAGAAAGATGGATGGAGCACAGACACAGCAGTGTGAAATTGGAGAAAAGGATTTCCGAGTTTAGGACAGAGTCACATCTGCAGGCTTTGTCTGCTGCAGTGTCTAGTATTCTAGGATTAAGATGGCGGAAAACCATGTATGTGTGTGTGTGTGTGCATGTGTGTGTGTGCGTGTGTGTGTGTGCATGTTTGCCGGCATTTTTCTGTCTGTCTATGAGAAGGATATGAAAGACAAAGAAATAGAGAAAAGTCTGCAAGCAAGAAATGGCAAAAGCGGCAGGAAGAAAAGGAGAAAGTGCAGAAAAAGAGAGACAGCAAAAAATCATAAAAGAGAGAGTGAAAGACAGAATGATCTTTTCACACTCACACACTCTCCCGACCCCCCACTGTCTGCCTACTTTTCTTAGGAAGAAGAATAGCTGTTTCCTCATGCACACCCACACACGCATGCATGCAGGCACACACAATGGCAAGGTTGTATCCTTAACTACATGTTGAAAATCACAAATGGCTCTGTTGGTAGAGGTAGAGCATAGAGCAAATCAAGTGTTTTAAGTTTGATTCCCATGGGCAATATTGCCTTAATGAAACCCACTTCACTCTCAATACTCACCGATTTAATCTGACCAAAAAGAAACATTATGAAGCTAATTCTGACTGAGCAAGTAAAAGGACTATGGTGGTTGTACAGAATTAACTAACAAGACCTTTGTTTACAGGCTAGCTTGCCAGTCTCCATTCAAAAGGGATGCTAATGCCACTTGTTAACAAACTCAATGCTAAATCCATCTTCATTTCCTAATCCATCTAGTGTTGGTGAAATAACATGATTAGGAGTTTTTTTGTGATTATCAGTTGCGGTTCTGCTGTGATTAACTGAAAAGTTATTTTCTGTTCTAAAGTTACACGATGACGTGATCACATTGGTCAGTTACAAGGCAGTTATATTCTGCAATTTTTAGAAATGTTATCTGGTTTTAGTCCTTTGCACAGATAAAGCTATGGGTGGGTGAACCTATCAATCTTACTATCCAGTTTGGTGGGTAGCGAGCATACAGGAACACAAATTCTTTTAAATGCTAAAAGTATGATCCCAACTCTTAGTCTTAGTCCAAACTCTTAGTCTTAGTGAAAATTATATTTTTGACAACTTTGTTAAATAGATGGTGAGAAACAAATTCAACCTGTTTTGAAAACTCGTATTACCTGTTTTGAGAACTATGCATTCTACTCAATGAATTCCCAATGAGATGTGATGAAAAGTTTGGTCTGAACTTCATTACAGAGGCTTGAAAACAGAATACCATCTCTAAAGAAATCTTTTGTAGCTAAACCTTTTTCCATAATTTTGGTGTCACCAAATAGATGCAGTATAGTGTTAACTAGCCCGTTAATAAGGGAGTTCACCGAAATTTTGCTAGCTTACATAGTTAGCTTTTCTTGACTGACTTACTAGACTTTTCTAATATGACGGGTTGGCCGCAGTTGTCTGAGGTGCAAACCATGAATAATCCACCAGTGGTGGCACCAGAGGTCCAAAAGTGGTGGGGCAAAATTTGGGACATATTGGGGGCCTTTCTTGGGGACCATTCTGAAGTTTTCCTGAACATGTGAGGTAAGCTCCTGTGACCTACTTGTATGTTTTGTTGACAAAAGATAATTGTAAAAATTCACGTACATTTGAGTAAAATAGCAAACACTTGATGGAGAAGGTATGTAACAATTATAGTTATAGTATAAAATGTTCTATAATCAATTATTAAATTGATCAACAGCCCACTTCAAAAGGTGCAAATAAAATGATATTCCCATTCCATACATCAGATTCTATTGAATTGCGTCTATGTATTGCACTCTTCTTGCGGAAGCCTACAGCTCATCTAGGGCCAACCTGAAAAGGGGCATCAGGATGGCTAAAAATGACCACAAACCGCGGATTGACGAGCACTTGAACACACAACAACAACTCTGAACTTCGACGCATGTGGCAGGGTATCCAGCCATCACAGACTACCGGCCAAAGAACCCTACCCCCACAGCCAGCGACGTCTCCTTCACCAACGAGTTAAACAGGTTCTACGCACACTTCGACAGGGACAACAAAGAGCCAGCCATTAAAGCTGAACTCCCCCCAGACGACCCCCCCCCCCTCAGACTATCCACCGCAGAAGTGTCGTCTGCACTAAGCAGGGTGAATG
>JACXGI010011858.1:0-24022 GCA_016801175.1 Esox masquinongy | reverse complement strand
GGAGGAGACCTCGGGGTAGGCCCAGGACTAGGTGGAGAGATTATATTTCGACACTGGCCTGGGAACGCCTCGGGATCCCCCAGTCAGAGCTGGCAAATGTCGCTCGGGAAAGGGAAGTTTGGGGTCCCCTGCTGGAGCTGCTGCCCCCGCGACCCGATACCGGATAAGCGGATGAAGATGATGATGATGATGATGGTTTGAAACGATTTGTTTTAAAGGGTGGAATAATTCATGCCTCTACCTTATTCACTGACCAGGAAACCTGGCAGGAGGCACAGGTGTGAAAAAAGGGAAAACAAAAGAGAATTGCATCTCCAGTGAACTGAATATGATGAGGTGTCAGCAGACTTGAGGTATTTGAAATAGAGCTGTTTGACGCTTGATAATACATGTAGGTCGTATTCTATACCTGAACTATAGCTTTTATATTTTATTTTTCCTTAAATACCATTGCTGTCTCGCTTTTCAGCATAAAATACTTACTATATCAGTTTTGGTCCATCCTTGTTTCTTAGATTAAATATTTTTCAATCACAAAAAGTTATATTTTGGAATAAACATAAAAATAACAAAAAACCCAACCTAAAAAGATCAAATAATACACTCTATGACCAAACGTATGTGGTCACCCGACCATCAAACCTATATGAGTTGTTTGGACATCACATTCCAAAACCATGGGCATTAATAAGGAGTACCCCCTCCCTTACAGCTATAACAGCCACCACTCATTTGGGAAGGCTTTCCACAAGATTTTGGCTAAATGGGCACAAATTCCCACACTCCAACAGAGCATTTGTGAGGTCAGGCACTGATTTTGGACGAGAAGGCCTGGCTCACAATCACCATTCCAATTCATCACGAAGGTGTTCAATGGGGTTGAGGTCAGGGTCAGACCACTCGAGTTCCTCCACACCAACTTCATTGAACCACGTCTTTATGGACCCCACTTTGTGAACAGGGGTACAGTCATGCTGGAACAGGAAAGGGCCTTCCCCAAACTGTTGCCACAAAGTCGGAGGCACCCAATTGTCTAAAATGGTCCTCCACCAAACTTTACAGTAGGCACTATGCATTCTGGTAGGTAGCATTCCCATGGCATCTCCCAGACCCAGATTCGTCCATCAGACTACCAGATAGTGAAGCGTGATTCATCACTCCAGAGAACACGTTTCCACTGCTTCAGAGTCCAGTAACGGCATGCTTTACACCACTCCTGCTGTTGCCTGCTCTGTGCATGTTGATGTGAGGCTTGCGTGCAGCTGCTCAGCCATGGAAACCCATTTTGTGAAGCTCCCGATGCACAGTTCTTGTACTGATGTTGCTTCTAGATGCGGCTGGTCTACCACTTTGTGGCTGGGCTGTTGTTGCTCCTAGACGCAATTATAGCACTTACACTTGACCGGGGCAGATCTAATAGGGCAGAAATTTCACAAACTGACTTGTGGCAAAGGTGGCATCCTCTGACAGTGCCATGTTTAAAGTCACTGAGCTCTTCAGTACGATCCATTGTACTAACAATATTTTTCTATGGAGATTTCATCGACTATGTGCTGGATTTTATGCCCCTGTGAGCAATGAGTGTGGCTGAAACAACAGAACTCAATAATTAGTAGGGGTGTCCACATACTTTTGGCCATATAGTTTACCAATCAATCAGTCAATCAAATGTATTTTATTAAGCCCTTTACTAACACCCAGCCTGAACCTCCAAAGAGCAAGCAACAACGATACTTGATTAGTGGTTTGTATATCAGTCAGATGGAGTTGCCTTCAGATGTTTTAATAATCTCAAACATTGATATATATGAAATAGTTTAGGACAAATAACATTGGGAGTCGTGTATGCTTTATTCCTGGTATTTCTATTACCTTGATTTATTTGAATTTTGTGACCATCTATAAAAATACTTTATTTAAACGTATCAAAGCTGGGGCAACCGCCGTAAAGCCCCATAGAAGTATCAAAGCTGACTTTTATTTTGAATTCACGAAACCGGAAGTCATTTTTTAATACTGCCACAAGCAGGAGTAGGCAGTAAACATTTAGAAAAATCTGTTCAGCTGGAAGAATTGAGGGATAACGTCAGCGGAGATCTCTCAGCTAGTAACTAGCTCATAGTTTAAGACGGTAAGAAACATTGGCAATGTCGCGTGTAATACATGTTGTAAAAGTTTTTAAAAATGACAAAAACACAATGCCGTGCTATATCATGAATAACGTTATAGTCACAGGAAAATGGCGTCGGCATACTCCTTTACCTGTTATTATATTCATCATATTGTTCGGTCGTACGTGTACTATTATGTAACGCCTAGTCTTAGGTAAAACGTACTTTTGAATTAATCTTCCTACCAGAGTTAGTATGTTATCGGAACTCAACGTTCTAAACGAGACCGTGTTTGTATGCTAAAGAACAATGTTAATTTGTTAATGTATTATTATGCTACAGAAAACATGAGGTGTAGAGCTAATTGTTGACACGTCGTCGGCTGGTCAGATAGGCTGCCTAGGATGTCAATTATTCGAAACTCTAAACAAACGTTTTTGCGTCTGTTGTAAACAGACAAAATATTTGCTACAAACGCTCTTGAACATGACGTAAAAACTTGAGTTCTATGTCGTTTCCAACGGAAGTTGAAGTTTGTACCTGCACACAAACTGTATAACTGGCAGGAAGATGAAACAAAAATAGGAAATAACTGGCAATATATGCTTGTTTTGACTTCCCAAGACAAACCAAAGTTTCATTTTTGGTTCCTTTTGTAATATATGTATATAGTTTATATTGGACTAATTCTGTTTTGTGCAAGGCACAGTGTTAGCGCTGTGCCAATCTCGTCATCTTCGTAATCATCCGTTGTTCAAATCCGTTTTTCACTCGTAATCGGATGTGATCGGAAAACCAGGAACTGCATATTAAATGCCGATAATGCCTATACCACATCTGCGCATTATTGCTGCACCATTCAGAGCGGTTATTAGTATGATTCTGATATTCCTTAACTCATGCAGATATTTTCATAGTTTAAACATGTAGTTCATGGATCCTTCACTCACCCAACATTTATTGATAAAAAGGCTATACAATTATAAATCAGGTGGTTTGAATACTCAGTGCTGATTGGCTGATAGTTGTGGTATATGAGACTGTAAACAGTCACTTTTTACTGGTCTAATTGTGTCTGTAACAGGTTAATAAGAGCAATAAGGCATAAGGGTGTGTGGTAAATGGTTGATACCACGGCTAAGAGCTGTTTTTTGGCACAATGCATCTCAGAGTGCCTGGACACATCACTTAGCTTTAGTATATTAGCCATATATCACAAACCCCTGAGATGCCTTATACTTTCATGATTGTGATATTTGTGGGGGGTTTATTATAAATTTGCAAAAATGTCACAAACCAGTTTTTGCTTTGTCATTATGATGGGGAATTTTTTCATAGATTTGAGGGAAACATGAATTTAATCCATTTTAAAATAAGGCTGTAATGTAACAAAATTGAAAGGAAAAACTGAAGGGGTCTGAATACTTTAACTAAAAAATATACATCTTTTAGAAATTGTATTTCTAATCAAGTAATTTAAATATCTTATTTCTAAAAGTAATTTTGAAATTCCAGTTAATGGGGATAAAGTACAAAATGTCAGCTTTCTTTTGAGTGTATTTCCATCCATATTGGAAGAACCATTAACAGCACGTTTTGTACATTCTTCCCCCATTTAAGGGTACAAGAAATATTTGGAAAAGTGCTTTATAACGGTGTCTTGTTAGGCACGTGATTGTTTGCATCAGTAGTGCATGCAGAAAGAGAGCTGTGAATGTCTACTCTTGATTCTAGAGTTTGCATTTGAATTTGGTTGCTTGTGTCCGACAAAAAGAGGACCAAAGTGACAATTAAAATCTAAATGGTCTTTGTGATGTTGATAAACAAAAATAAATTGATCAGAGACATAGCCAAAACATTAGGTGGGCATGTTCAATTGTTACAATAGTAGTTAAAAATTGAAAATGCAGTTGGTAGCTCAGGAATGGTAAATTACATGCTAGACCAAGGATGACCTCTACATAGAATGGTCACCGTAATGAAGAAAAAAAACAACAGAGAACTCACTGTCATATCAGGAACACTCCATGAGGTAAGTGTGGATGTGTTTTAGTCAATACCATTTGCGGAAGACTTCACCAGCCAAAATACAGAAGCTGGACTGCAAGGTGCAAAAACACTAGTTAGCCTCAAAAATAGGATAGCTATGAAAATACAAAAAAACATGGAAAAGGGTATTGTGGACAGCTGAGATAAATATTAACAGGTGCCATAATAATTGCAAGAGGAAAGTGTGGAGAAAAAAAAGGAACTGCCAAACAAACTTACCCGTGAAATTAGGTAGAAGGGGTGTTTTGTTTAGATCACAATGGCTACCTCTGGAACTGGCTCACTTGTCTTCACTGATGATGTATGCTGAAGAGTAACAAAAACATATTTGCTTAGATCCAACAAAATGCCTCAAAACTCATTGGATGACTCTTGAGCTTGCAGCAGGACAGTGACCCCAAACATCTAAAGTATCCAATGTGTTTTTCAGGGCCATGAAGTGTAATGTTCTTGGCTGGCCAAATCAATCAACCCTTGTTTAAAAACAACACTGAAGGAAAAAATTCAACAAACAGGAAATTAAGATGGCTGCAGTACAGGCAGCCGTCTATGGGTCACAGACATAATGCAGTCATTGAACGCAAAGGATTTGCAACCCACTACTAAATATGGAAACTTTTACTTTTACTTTTGGTCCCTTAAAATGTTTGGGGCTATGTATGAAAAGGGCAGTAATTCCAATACATTTTACAGTTTATGGATGTAAATACCCTCAAATTAAAGCTGACAGTCATTGTTTCATTTCACTTCCAATGTACCGGCGTAAATGGTGAAAACTAGTGCTGTCAAACGACTAAAATAATGAATCACGATTAATCGCATAATCTTCTGTAGTTAATCATGATTAATCGTGATTTTGGAGTGTTTTCAAATTTTGCCTTTAATACACACTTTTCTGTTTAAAAAGCAGTGAAATTACAGGGTTCAACATTAAGGATGGCCCGCTGGTCCGGGGCCAATAAGACCTAATGTCGGGCCAGTACAAAAAGACAGTCACTGGCCCAAAGGGGCCAGTGCTCAATTTCCCCATTCAAATTTGTAGTATCTTATTAAAATCTTTGCTTGTCATCTTTGTCACTCTTCCCGCTTCAATTTTCGCTCGTTCTCGCATTAAAATGTCTGGCATTTCTTCTCCCCCATGGGTGTGCAACAATATCGGTGACCAATAATATTCGATGGCTCATCTGTTTTAACCAATCATCACGCGTTCTAGAGCCGGAACTAAACATGGGATCGTACTGGATCGTAAGGGGAAAAGCAAACTCGATCATTTTTGAAAGAACATGTTCCATGGGTCAAGAACAGTAATAGCAAGGGATACGTACTGCCGTACATGTCGTGCGTTGCCAACGAAAGCAGATAAGGCACGGTCATTTTCAAGGGAACGAACAACTACCAAAAGCCTGCTCTTAAGTCCCTGCAGCTTTTCACGTGTATTGCGGCCAAACGGGCTGCTAACAACCCTGCTGCTGCACTAATGAATATTTGCCCGCTCCGAAAAATGAGGTGGCGTGTAGTAGGGATGTGCATTTGACCATATTTTACTATCCGAATAGTACGTGTTGTTATTCGAGTAGTATTCGGTTAACCGAAATACATGTTTTTAAAAACTACCGATACCGCATGAGCACTACTACATAACGCGCAAAGGACAGGGTGTTGTTCTCGTAACATCAGCTCAATGACCGTTTGTGTGACAATAAAGCAACTGCGTGTATGGAGGAAGCCGTGTGGTTGACACGCAAAACTACAGAACTAGAAGACAATATTAATCATTAATCAATATTAACATTGAGATTATTGGATGGAAGAGTCTAGAGAAGCTAGTTAGCTAAGCTAGCCCTTTTCCGGAGGTAACATTAATTCAGTAAATATATTCCATCTTCCCTTGAATTAGTTGACTTTCATCCACTTGCTAACAGTAGGCTAAAAACTTTTAGACTGGAATTTTAAAAGTACTTAGAAAAATAACATTCAAGGCTATTTATTTCAACCAAAAAAATACGTATACGTAAAAAAAAGGTGGTTAATTGAATACACACACAAGTATTCGAATACTAAATACATTTCGGGTATTCGAATATTCGACTATCAGTACCCATCCCTAGTGTGTAGCCAAATTGAAAATCGAATTACGACCGCCTACCATGTTGTGAAGAGGGAGAAACCATTCATATGTCCGTGACTTTGTCTGTGAATACGGATAGAGAAACCATACGGACATGGCTTGTCGACAGTAAGTGTCATGTTAACTGCGTCTGCCTAAGCGCTTGCTAGCAGTGACACACAAGAAGTCAGCCAACCAACTAATATATTATCTGAATTATTTCATTATCAAGCTTTTATGTCACATCAAATAAGCAAGTGTCTTCATGATAATGATATTTATAGTAATATTTTGATAACCATTTATTAAAAAGTAATGATGTGCATTGAATTATATCTATGTGAACAGCAATTGCTTGTATCATTTCTGAGGTCTCACATCATATGCAATACTGTGGTATGAATCAATGTTCTGATGATATTTACATATAATATTTCTG
Source organism: Esox masquinongy (assembly GCA_016801175.1). Lineage (NCBI taxonomy): Eukaryota > Metazoa > Chordata > Actinopteri > Esociformes > Esocidae > Esox > Esox masquinongy. The sequence goes on along the minus strand of JACXGI010011858.1, from coordinate 17,316 downwards.
TATTGTAATATTTCAGTAGTGTTTTTTTTTTTAATTCAGTATGGGCCTGTAAAAATACAGTCCGGGCCAGAAAATTTCAGATCCACTTAACCCATTTTGTTAAAGACATACTGTGTTTTATTGCAAACTATGGACAGTGCTTGACTTGGAATTAAATAAATGCAAGTTGTCACACCCTTTACTTTAACCTACTGAGACCCTGTGTCCACATATGTGCTTTTTGTGCTTCTTGCTCCAAAGCTCAGGTCTTAGGAGGTTAATATACATACATTGTCAGTCCATGACATACCACAATAACTGACCGCATCTAAATGTAGCCGATGTTAAACTAAATCTACCATCTCATATTGTTCTCTTGATTAACGCACAAAGGACAATAACTGTTACGTTAGGCTGCTGTATAAAACACATATCAGCCCTTCTTATCTGGAGAGCTGCAGGGTGTGCATGCTTTTAACCCACTGAATCGCACCTAAGCTTGGCAAGGTATTGTTCTTTGGTGTTTAGGCTGAAATGTGGTTAGAATTGTGTTCAGGTAAACAATAGATTTCCTGAAAGACGGTTAGCCACAAACAAATACTTGTGTCTCTAATAAATGATTACCAAAGGTAGGCTACTTGAATAGGCAATGGCATAAGGTAGTCATGGTGGCTAGAGATGTTATCTACAAACATTAATCAGGGGACATCTGTTATTCATGCTGGGCACAGAAGTTTTTTGTTAATTCCACTATTAGAATATGGTATTAGAATATGCTTAGATTAGCAAAAACGTTAATGACAACTTAAAAACGTTAATGACAACTTACCATGCTACAAGCAAAGTGTTAGCAGGTATATTCACGCGATAGAATTAGGGATAGCACTCTTGTTTGATGGGTCTTTGGAGTGAGACGGGGGTGTGGGATGCAACGAGAGATATTCCAGTTTCCTCATATCCATTGTACTAACGGGTGTGGTGACAAAAAGTTATGCATTTATTTAATTCCATGTCAAGCACTGTCCATAGTTTGCAATAAAACACAGTATGTATAACATAGTGCACTGCTTTTTAAACAGAAAAGCAAATTAACACATTCTAAAATTACAGTTTATCGCAATTAACTACAGAAGATTATACGATTAATCGTGATTCATTATTTTAATTGTTTGACAGCACTAACAAAAACACTTCTGACCAAATGCTTATGCACTGCACTGTACAATGCCGGACTGGCTGTCCACATTTTGGCATAGCACCACTCGTGAGCTAGGCTATTTACTTTGTCTGGTTTGGTTGGATGACTCAGTGGTCTGCCCAGCTACCACATATCCTGCAAATCTTTTAGATAGTTTGTTGTTTAATTATAACTTGTTAACGTTAGACAACCCATACCAGAGTTGGAAAACATGCCCAATTACTAGGCTAAATGTCTCGTTTTATAGTATTTACTCAGCTTTTTAGAACAAGCTTATTTGGTAGTAGCAATGTAGTATGAATAAATTGTTTGTCATTTCTCTGTCCAGATTTGATTTCAGGGGTATGAGATGTCTGGCTCACTGTGCATGCAGTGTCAAACACAAACAACTGTGTTTAGTAACACCTGCAACAGTTGTTTTATTAGCCATCCAAAGGACAAGATGTTAGAAGAAATTAAGAAGTATGACAATGAATGGACAGACAATGATTGCCTCCAGTATAATAATATCTCTCAGATACTGACCTCCACTAAAGTATTGGTAAGTGCTCCCCGTCCACATGTAAATATGTTCAAAATAAATAAAGAATAGCTATGACTGTAAATCTAAATGTCTGATTCTGTTTTTCAGCTCTACAAATTACAAACTCTGGGATTTGTCCCCCTTCTCCTGCTTGGAAAAAGGAGAAGGGGATCAAAACATATTGATATGGAATCCTTTTGCCCTCACCCTAAAGTCATAGAAGAAACTGGCTCTATTGAAACACTGAGAAACATTTATTTAGGTCTCCTGAATGGTAACTGTATTTCTCATTTCTTTTGTACATTATAGTACAGAGTAAAGACACAACGTTGAAATTCTGTTAGAAGAAGTAGTAAAATCAAATACTTTCAAGGTTTGAGGTGTTAATTGTTTTGAAAGCAATCTCTAAAATTGTGTGAGGGTGGTGGTTGGGGGAGGTTCCATTCTGTGTGAATGATTTATTTTGCCAAACATCCAAGCATGTTTGTCATGGGATTATTTTAAGACGGAGAAGGGCAAGATCTGGGTCAAGGTTAATGGCCGTCTCCACCAAATGTGAGTGAGAGAGTTCAAATATGTTTAACTAGTTATAAATAATGATAATTTCTTACAGTTGTGCTCAAAAGTTTGCATACCCTTGGATAATTGGTAATATATGTACTATTTGTAAAGAAAACATGAGTGAGTCTTGAGATGTCTTATTTCTTATGGGATTCACATTCAACTGTAGGTCATAACAGAATGGTACAATCATCAAACAAAACATGGCAACAAAGGAAAAAAATTAACTGACCGCTGTTCTATAGTCTGCATACCCTTAGTTCTTAATACTGTGTATCACCCCCTTTAGCATCAATGACAGCGTGCAGTCTTTTGTAATAGTTGTTCTTGCAGGTGGTATAGCTGCCCATTCGTCTTGGGAAAATGCCTCCAGGTCATGCAAAGTCTTTGGTCGTCTTGCAAGAACCGCGCGTTTGAGATCTCCCCAGAGTGGCTCGATGATATTAAGGTCAGGAGACTGTTGTGGCCACTCTAGAACCTTCACCTTTTTCTGCTGTAATCACTGGAGAGTCAACTTGGCCTTGTGCTTAGGGTCATTGTCGTGCTGGAAAGTCCAAGAGCGTCTCATGCGCAGCTTTCATGCAGAAGAATACAAATTGTCTGCCAGTATTTTCTGATAACATGCTGCATTCATCTTGCCATCAATTTTCACAAGATTCCCCGTGCCTTTTAGAGCTCACACACCCCCAAAACATCAGTGAGACACCACCACGCTTCACAGTGGGGATGGTATTCTGTTCACTATAGGCCTTGTTGACCCCTCTCCAAACATAGTGCTTATGGTTGTAACCATAAAGCTCTATTTTGATCTCGTCACCCAAAATTACAGTGTGCCAGAAGCTGTGAGGCGTGTCAAGGTGTTGTCGGGCATAATGTAACCAGGCTTTTTTGTGGCACTGGCACAGTAAAGGCTTCTTTTTGGCATCTCGTCCATGCAGCTCATTTTTGTTCAAGTATCGTCGTATTGTGCTCCTTGAAATAACCACACCGTCTTTTTACAGAGCAGCCTGTATTTCTCCTGAGGTTACCTGTGGGTTTTTCTTTGTATCCTGAACAATTTTTCTGGCAGTTTTGGCTGAAATCTTTCTTGGTCTACCTGACTTTGGCTTGGTATCAAGAGATCCCTGAATTTTCCATTTCCTTAATAAGTGATTGAACAGTACTGACTGGCATTTGCAAGGCTTTGGATATCTTTTAAAATCCTTTTCCATCTTTACCTTGTTATGCAGGTCTTTTGACAGTTCTTTTCTGCTCCCCATGGCTCAGTATCTAGCCAGCTCAGTGCATCCACGTGAGAGCTAACAAACTCATTGACTATTTATACACAGACACTAATTGCAATTTAAAAAGCCACAGCTGTGGGAAATTCACCTTTAATTGCCATTTTCGCCTGTGTGTGTCACTTTGCATGTCTGTGACAAGGCCAAACATTCAAGGGTATGTAAACGTTTGATCAGGGCCGTTTGGCTGATTTCTGTTATCATTATGATTTAAAAAGGAGCCAAACAACTATGTGATAATAAATGGCTTCATATGATCACTATTCTTAAATAAAATAGTTTTTTTTGCATGATCTGTCATATTTTGAAAATCAATGCCAAAATTTCAGTATGCAAAACTTATGAGCACAACTGTATCTATCGATAGGCCTTCTATTCTGACCAGTCCCTAGTCCCTCTACCAACTACTTGTTATTAGATTGAGATAATATAAAAACATATTTGAACAGAAATGTACCTTTTATAAAAAGTCATACACTTCTTAGTTTCTCAAAACAAAGTTATTGCCTTTCGGTTTGGAGACAGGCTTGAAGAAAGGAAGCATGTAATCATGACTTCCGTATTTACATACAAAAGGGCATTCGTATCCAACTTCTAATGTTAACTTATACGTCAGTAGTTCACACTGGCTTTTGCAGATAAGTAGTAATGTTTAAAGATTAAGTGTAGTCTGCGACTTCTCTTGGGTTTTGCAAGAAAGTTTTACCAATACAATGTAAAAAAATTAAGTTTTGAGAGACTAGGAACCCAAAGCTCATCTTCAAGCTTAATTACAGTAAGCTGGTTGCAATGCTTAGAAGGAGCAGTTCATTTTGACATTAGACTACTTTCAGAGTGAAGAACTATTTGGCTAAGAGAATCCATTAAACAGCCTTTAAAAAGTTTAGCTTCCTTTGTCTGTAATTTACTCAAATAAGTAACTGTCCAGTGAAAAAGCTTCTCTAGGAAATGCTACAATGTTCTTTTTGCCAAGTATTCTTTGTTTTTTGTATTTGGACTCTCTTGAAAATGAGACACACCTGCAATATTAAATTACTCTTTCATTCTTTATAATGCAGTCACACTTGGCAAAGAGTGCCAGTGCTCCCCACTGCCACCCGAGTCGGAAGGGACACATGCCGACATTGAGGGAACCCCTATACCAGCAGAGCTGCATCGAATACCCATATCCATCCGACTGAACATCATTCCCACACCAACAGAGACTGGTCAACCCAACACACCAACCAATCCGGTGGGAAGCCCTACAACAGTAATTCCACCAGGAACCCCTGCCCCATCCAAGCAAGATGGAATCCCTATCTCCATCCGACTGAACATAATCCCCACACCAACAGACTCAGGCAAACCTTCAACCCCGACTAACCCAGTGGGAATCCCTAAGCAAACCAATCCAGTGGGAACTCCTACAGCAGTTGTTCCATATGAAACGCCTGCACCAACTAAGCTAGATGGAGTCCCTATATCCATCTGCAATATCCCCATACCAGTAGAGCAAGGCAAACCATCCACTCCGACCAATGTAGTGAGAACCCATACAAAAATCGATTCAGTGGAAACCCTTGCACCAACAGTGGTCGACGGAATCCCCACATCCATCGGACTGAATAAACTCTCCTCACCAATAGAGCCAGGCAAGCCGTCCACCTCAATCTATCCAACGGGTACCCTTTCACCAAAAGATCCTGTGGGAAGCCCTGCACCAGTTGAACAAGACATACTCCCCTTATCGTCAGACGCAGGAAAAAACAAGCTAGATGAAATCCCCACATACATCTGCCTGAAAGGAATCCCCACATCTATTTGCCTGAACGGAATACCCACACCTATACATAAAAAAAACTCCCGACCAATACAGCCCAAAATCCCCAGACCAATACAGCCAAAACTACACACTCCAATACCGGCAAGCAAAGCCTCCCCAACTACTAATTCAGTGGAAAGCCCTGTTGCCATAAATGAAATATATGACTATTCTGAACTTCAGGACCAAGAAATGCAAAGGCTAAAAAGAAAGAATTGGATGGGTAAATTAAAGAGCCAGCTACCTTGACAGCCTTTTTTATGTTGAGTAAAATGATTACCTGTCATCACAAAACATTACATATTTGCAGTGGTGTGTTCTCAAGCCTTTGTCATTTATCACACAGAAGGAGATCTAATTGAAGTTGAAGATGATGACACCTCTACTCAAGAACATAAGAAAATCAAGATCACAGGTATAGCTGATATATTTAAATAAATTTACTTAGGTCATACAATTGAAATCACCATGTTGGTATTTTTTTTATTGTGATGATTTCAAATGCAAAATGACATAGTGCACTGCTAAAAAAAATTAAGGGAACACGTAATCATCACAGTATAACACCAAGTCAAATTAACCTTAGGGATATCAATGTGTCCTGTTAGGAAGCATAAGCGATTGTGAATCAATGTCACCTGTTTTGGTGCAAATGAAAGTGACAACAGGTGCACTGGAGAGGCAACAGCAAGACAACCCCCAAAAAGGGAATGGGTTTGCAGGTGGTGGCCACAGACAATTGCTCTCTCCTTATCCTTACTGACTGATTCTTCTCTAGTTTTGCGTTTTGGTAGGGTCCTTGTCACTACTGGTAGCATGAGGCGGTACCTGCAGCCCATTCAGGTTGCAAAGGTAGCCCAGCTCCTCCAGGATGGCACATCCATACGTGCCGTCGCAAGGTTTGCTGTGTCTCCCAGTACAGTCTCAAGAGTATGGAGGGGATACCACAAGACAGGCCGTTACACAAGGAGAGCTGGACAGGGCCGTAGAAGGGTATCAACCCAGCAGCAGTTCAGGTATCTGCTCTTTCATGTGAGGAGGAGCACTCCCAGAGCCCTACAAAATGACCTCCAACGGGCTACTGGTGTGCATGTTTCTGACCAAACTGTCACAAACAGACTCCATGAGGGCCCGACGACCTCTAGTGGGACCTGTTCTCACAGCCCAGCACCGTGCAGCTCGATTAGCATTCACCAGAGAACACCAGAATTGGCAGGTCCGCCATTGGTGCCCCGTTTTCTTTACAGATGAGAGCAGGTTCACACTGAGCGCATGTGACAGACTTGAAAGAGTCTGGAGATGCCGTGGTGAACGTTATGCTGCCTGAAACATCCAGCATGACTGGTTTGGCGGTGGGTCAGTGATGGTCTGGGGAGGCTTATTCTTGGAGGGTCGCACAGACCTCCATGCAGGGGTGCCGTATGGGGGGGGGTGTAGAACAAATCTAAGGGCCCATGATTAACAGGGGCCCTAAAATATTATCAGAACTTTAGGTAAAAAAAAACATTAAATTATTAAAACATTAAATTATTAATTAAAACATTAAACCCTAACCTATCCTGTTTTCTTGTTTATGGCAAAAAGTAAACATCCAGATAGCCTCTGTATTGTGCAATGCGCACCCCCACCTCCACATGAAATGGTGCAGTCCTGTCTCCAAACCAGGCGCCGACGGTACTTGCTGGCAGTGAACTGCAAGTGAGGAGTGCTGGTGGAGCATCAAGAATGTCTCCGCGTATTAAAGAAAAAATCTTGTTTCCTAAAACAGAAAAAAAAAGGGCGACAGTATGTTACCCAATTTTTGAAAAAGGAAGGTGGGTGTATTCCATGAGTGGTGGAAATTAACCTATTAGCTTAGTCCATAGTGAAATCGGCTACTTTTGCCCCCCTAACCTCATACTTAATATCTTCAGAGAAAATTCAGTGTGTTTAAATTTCGTTCCTCTTTTTGCCGACATTTAATCAATGCAGGCAAACTTTTAGCAAGCTATTGATCCTAAATCAGTTGTCCCTGCCCCTGCCTGTTGCCAGGTCCAACAGATGTAGCTTCAGGCTCAACAGCCCTGTCTGCCTATCCCCATACCCCTGAACCAGCCCTACTCCCAACTGAAGCAGGTGAGCAGAATTGTGCTGAATGACATGTCAGTTGGCATAATTGCAGGGGGGTCCATGGGATTTTTTTTTTTTTTTTTAAATATGAAAATAATAAAAATGTAAATCCTTTTCACTAAGAATTCAGATATTGTAGATCATTCTATAGATGATAATATTAATTTATTTAATTGAAGAGGTTAATGTATGTTTAAGTTATTTCTTTTCAGTTATTCATTAATGTTGAGATTTTTCCAGGCAAGACTTGTACCATGAAAAACATTTAGACTGTAAAAGATGGCCTTTAGCACATTTGTTATAGAGGGTATCAGTCTTCCATCAAATAGTGAATTCCATTTATAAGAGGTAACGGTGACTTTGGCTTTGGTGGTAGCTTGCTGGCAACAGCTCCTTGACTCGTGCATGCGAATATAAAGAAAGGACTTCCACAGGACTCCACGTAGTTACGAATAGTAAAAGAAAAGAAAACTGTTTCTCTGCAGTCCAAATCCCTGGACACCCTCTTAGTTACAGCAGATCACATAGCTGTTAAGTCCAATCACCACCTCACTTAAAGTGACGGTAACCAAATAAGAATGATATACAATGAAAATGCATTCCATACCTATGCAATGTACATCAATCACAGTCTCCTACCATTGTAGTAAAATGTCAGAAATTATGATAAAAATAATTGGACAACAATTTATACCCAGTATTTAGTATGTATGGTAGTGATACTATTCCCTATGCACTCACACCTAATATTAAACAATCGCACACCTCTAAAGGTGCTTTGGCTCTGTATGCATCATGCCCCCCACCCCGTGGGCATCTGGGTGGGGCCCGATGTGATATATTTTCAGGGGGCCCAAAATCCCTGGCAGTGCCCCTGCCTCCACGTGCTGGCCAACGGTACACTGACTGCTGTTAGGTACCGGGATGAAATCCTCAGACCCATCGTCAGACCTTACTCTGGTGCAGTGGGCCCTGGGTTCCTCCTGGTGCAGGATAATGCCCAGCCTCATGTGGCCAGAGTGTGTAGGCAGTTCCTTGATGACGAAGGCATTGATGCCATTGACTGGCCCTCACGTTCCCCAGACCTGAATCCCATTGACGGCCTCTGGGACGTTATGTATCGTGCATCCGATGCCGCCAAGTAGCGCCACAGTAGTGTCCAGGAGCTCACTGATGCCCTGATCCAGGTCTGGGAGGAGATCCCCAAGACACCATCCGCCGTCTCATCAGGAGTGTGCCCAGAAGTTGTCGGGAGTGCATACAGGCACGTGGGGGCCATATACACTACTGAGTCACATTGAGTTGCCGTGATGAAATTCACAGAAGTTGGAACAGCTTGTGATTTTAATTGTTTACTTTGACTTTCGGTGTGAGTTTGAATTTAGCCCTCAATTGGTTGGTGATTTTGGTTTCCATTGACTGTTATATCATTTTATTCTCAACGGATTACTCAATACACAGTAAAGATTTTAATATATTTTTTAATATATTTTGTCCTGATGTTTGATTTAAGTGTTCCCTTAATTTTTTTGAGCAGTGTGTATTGGCGTGGGGATTCTGGCACTACCAGAGAGGAAGAGGCGATGAAAGAGGGTATACCCTTCCAAAATCAGATCACATTTAGCTGATCATTGAATAGTAAGCAAATTGGGAGTTCGGTACGGGCTGCAATTATAGAACTGAATTTTGTCAAGATAAAAATATATTGCTATTTTGATACATTGAGGTTATTTGATTTGAAGAAGTTTTATAATGCTTTGTCACAAATGCATTGACTTTAGGAAGAGAAGACGGAGCTGGCTAAAACTTTGCCCAATTTCTTTAAACAATGTTGTAGACTTTGTTTTCACAAAGTTTCAAATGCTGTTGATATTTTGAAGAACTCCACAGGCAAATTACATTAATATGCTAAAAGACTAAATGGGCCATAAGGATTTTTGCTTGCTGATGCTTAGCTCTGCCCACTTTCTTGGTTGTTCTTCCCGTTGGTTTTTCCTTTTTTCACATGCGGAGAATCTTGGATTAGCGTATTTGGTTACGTGGGAATTATTAAAATACTATGAGATTGTAATACTCATAGTAATGGCTAATAGATGGATTTGTGAACATAACATAAATATTTTATTTATTCCCTCAGAAGAGTGGCTGACCTTGGAAATGGATTCGGAAAGGCCCGTCATGTCTAGACACGCAGAAGTTGATACCGAAGTATTAGATCAACTGGAAAAAAACAATGGTGATTGATTTAATGTGGAATAACTGCTTTGATATATCTAAATATACTGCTCTGGAAAAAATTAAGAGACCACTGCACCTTTTTCTTTCCTTTCCAAAAAAGTTGAAAAGGAAAGTTTTGAGTGAGGAACAGAAGCGTTCAATTTGGAGTGGTCTCTTAATTTTAACCATTCTTTTCCTCACTCAAAACCTTCCTTTCCAACTTTTTTGGAAAGGAAAGAAAAAGGGGCAGTGGTCTCTTAATTTTTTCCAGAGATGTATGTTTAGTCATTTAGCAGATACTAATCCAGAGCGACTTACTATAGTAACATGTTACTCATTTGATCTGTTTATAGAAGAGTGGCAGAACTTGGATATGGATTCTGATACAGATATTCCCTCAGTGTCAAGACATGCAGAAGTTGACGCCAAAGAATTAGATCAACTGGAAAAGAGCAGTATTGTACAGGCGACCAACAAACAAACGTTATGGGCTATAAACTGCTTTAAGGACTGGCTGGCAGAGAAACGGGTCCTGGTAGATTTCTCAACTATTGAGAAACATGAAATGAATGCCCTCTTGCGAGATTTTTATTGTTCTGTTCGACGGGGTAAAGGTGGGGAGTATTGCATCCCAAGTTATATTGGACTCCGGGCAGGTTTAAATCGATTCATTAACCTCCGTCCCTTTAGCAGAGCCTGGTGCTTGATGAAGGACAGTGAATTTAGCTCCTCCAATAAGGTTTTTATTGGGGTACTAAAGAAAATCAGACGAGAAGGCAGAGAAAAAACTACACATCCTAAGGTGATTAAAGCACAGGACCTTGAGATACTTATAAACTCTGTTGTGCTAAGCCCATACACACCTAAGGGATTAGTGAACAAAGTATGGTTCGATATCCAGTTACACTTTGGCCGCAGAGGAAAAGAGGGCAATAGGCAGCTAACGCCACAGTCATTTGTAATAAAACGTGATGAAAATGGAACCAAATATGCAAAAATGATTTCCAAAGAAGATGGAAAATTCTACAATGGTGCAGATGGGCAGAATCGTCGTGGAATCATGTTAGAGAAACCTGGAAGTCACCTCTGTCCTGTTGCCTCCTTGGAGAAGTATCTGAGCAAGATCCCAAGAGATGCCACTGCCTTCTTCCTCCATCCTAAAAAGATGGTCATTACCAGTGACAGCATATGGTATAGCCAGGAGCCAATGGGCTTCAACTACCTAGGGTCAATGCTGCCCCGAATGTGCCAGGTTAGCTTTTTTTGTGTATTTTATTTTTTTTAGCAAATTACATTATTTCACATAATTAAGGCTGTACTGACGACTTCCTTTTTTGACAACAACCTTTAATAGTTACCTGGCTTAATTTTCTCTCTCTCACTCTAGGAGGCTGGTACATCTGAAAAGTACACCAACCACTGTTTCGGACCATTACGAGAGATCATGTCTGTCAGTGGGCATAAGGCTGATAGTTCTGTAAAAGGTTATTGAAAACCTTCAACGTTCAACAGAAAGAAGTGTCAAATAAGCCCCTTGTGAGTTGAGATAGTGACACGTTTCCATTTGACATGTGACACATGAGTCATCAGGACGTCCCAGGAAGGAGGTTGTATCATGGGGTCTTGGTCGTCCCCTGTTTACTAGGTATACAGTATACTTAATGAAATTGACTGATCATATTGGAACTGAGGCTAAGATTTATGTTTTTGGCTCTAAACACCAACATTTGGTTACCTAAGACCAGAATTTCACCATTTACTGTATATTTAGTTTATATTGTTTTGTGCTGTGACCTGTTAATCAGAATCCTTTTAAGATGTCTTCTTTTCATCAATGCTGTTGAATCTACTGGAAACTGTTTAACAATAGTTTTTCTTCACACAAAATCAGATGTTTACAAAACAAATCTAAGCACTACAAAGAATGGATAGAGATGGAGATATGGTTGATTCTGATGGATAATAGCACTTATTTATTTTGTATGATTGTCTAAAATATTATTTTGCTTGTGACTGTAGCCAATTTCATGTTATACTCAAGTTAATTATTAGATTGTATTTACACTGGTAATAAACATCTGTAGAAAGAAAGAGGTCTTCAAAACTTTCAGTACAAGGTCTCTTATTAAGGACAGTAGTCATTATTACAGCGAAAATAGCAGATTTATTCCACAGGAGTTTTACAAATTAACTGTACACAATGTAATAACACATTTTAAAAGAAAAAATTAGGTGGTATACATCTCATACACCATGGCATCACTACACATTCTACATCTGTAATTGCTCTGATTAACAGTTTATAATAGCAATGAAGCATTTCAAGGTTGTGGTATATTGCAAATATACCATGCTAAATGTTGTGTCCAGGCACTGCACAATGCGTCATTCTATAACAACAGCTCTTTGGTTATGTTGGCGATATACCACACCCCCTTGTGTCTTATTGCTTAAAGGGGCACTGTGTTGAATCCTGCCTCCAATGTTTACAAGACTGAATTTTTAGCAATAACACAACTTTCTCTTACCTAATGAGAGCGCAATAGTATTAGCAAGTCCAGGGTTGTTTAGAGTGTGGCGATAGTACTGCAAGTCTCTAAACGAGTATGAGTAGACTACAAGTAAATGCAGTCTGGTGAAGAAGTTGTAATGGGGAATATCTCAGGTACTTTAAAACATTTGTAGAAAACTAGATTTGAAACAAACTCAAAACATTACCTGTAGATGTCATCTAGTTATTTATTATAGTAGTACAGTAAAAATCATACAAATGACCCCTTTAAAACCAGGTGGTTTAAATTCAGACTGCTGATTGACCTATGTTACAAGTATGACTTTGGTAACCAATTTTTTTATCGTAATAAGTGTGGTATGTTGCCAATATACCATGGGTAAGTACCATGGCACTCTGTGATGGGGACTAAGAACAGCTCTAAGCAAATTTACTGTATATTGGCCACATACCACAATCCCTTGAGCCTCATTGCTTAACTATACACTGCTCAAAAAAATTAAGGGAACACAATCATGACAGTATAACACCAAGTCAATTAAACTTCAGGGATATCAATCTGTCCAGTTAGGAAGCATAAGCAATTGTGAGTCTATGTCACCTGATTTGGTGCAAATGAAAGTGTCAACAGGTGCACTGGAGAGGCAACAGCAAGAACCCCAAAAAAGGGAATGTGGTGGCCAAAGACAGTTGCTCTCTCCTTATCCTTCCTGATTCTTCTCTAGTTTTGTGTTTTGGTAGTGTCCTTGTCACTACTGGTAGTATGAGGTGGTACCTACAGCCCATTCGGGTTGCACAGGCAGTCCAGCTTCTCCAGGATGGCACATCCATACGTGTCGTCGCAAGAAGGTTTGCTGGGTCTCCCAGAACAGTAGTCTCAAGAGCATGGAGGGGATACCACAAGACAGGCCGTTACACAAGGAGAGCTGGACAGGGCCATAGAAGGGCATCAACCCAGCAGCAGGTCCGGTATCTGTTCTTTCGTGCCAGGAGGAACAGGAGGAGCACCGCCAGAGCCGTACAAAATGACCTCCAGCGGACTACTGGTGTGCATGTTTCTGCCCAAACTGTCACAAACAGACTCCACGAGGGTCCGACAACCTCTAGTGGGACCTGTGCTCACAGCCCAGCACCGTGCAAGCTTGATTGGCATTCACCAGAGAACACCAGAATTGGCAGGTCCACCATTGGCGCCCCGTTCTCTTCACAGATGAGAGCAGGTTCACACTGAGCACGTGACACATGTGAGAGCGTCTGGAGACGCCGTGTTGAACGTTATGCTGCCTGCAACATCATCCAGCATGACCAGTTTGGCAGTAGGTCAGTGATGGTCTGGGGAGGCATATCTTTGGAGGGTCGCACAGACCTCCACGTGCTAGCCAATGGTAACCTGACTGCTGTTAGGTACCAGGATGAAATCCACAGACCCATCGTTAGACCTGCATGCTGGTGCAGTGGGCCCTAGGTTCCTCCTGGTGCAAGACAATGCCCAGCCTCATGTGGCCAGAGTGTGTAGGCAGTTCCTGGATCACGAAAGGCATTGATGCCATTGACTGGCCTTCACGTTCCCCAGACCTGAATCCAATTGAAATTCTCTGGGACGTTATGTATCGGTGCATCCAACGCTGCCAAGTAGCACCACAGACTGTCCAGGAGCTCACTGATGCCCTGATCCAGGTCTGGGAGGAGATCCCCCAGGACAGCATCTGCCGTCTTATCAGAAGAATGCCCAAACGTTGTTGGGAGTGCATATAGGCATGTGAGGTCCATACAAACTACTGAGTCACATTGAGTTGCCGTGATGAAATGCACACAAGTTACAATAGCCTGTGATTTCAATTGTTTACTTTAATTTTTGGTGTGAGTTTTAATCCAGCTCTCAATCTGTTGGTGATTTTGGTTTCCATTGACCATTGTTACGTTATTTTGTTCTCAACAAATTACAGTAAAGATTTTGATCTTTAATAAATTTTGTTCATCAAGACCCAGTGTGATTTAAGTGTTCGCTTAAATTTTTTGACCGGTGTATCTTGGGTATTTCAAAATACTCCAGCAACAATAGTACAATAAATGTATTATTCTAATCATATGCCAAAACAGTGCTTTGTAAGTTAATTAATTATATTTGTATGTATATTCTACACCGATCAGCCATAACATTGTGACCACCTGTCTAATATTGTGTAGGTCCCCCTTTTGCTGCCAAAACAGCAATGACCTGTTGAGGCATGGATTCCACCAGACCTTTCTATCAGCACCAGTATTAACTTTTTCAGCAATTTTAGCTCATCTGTTGGATCGGGGCACATGGGCCAGCCTTCACTCCCCATGTGCATCAATGAGCCTTGGCCACCCATGACCCTGTCGCTGGTTCACCACTTTTTCTTCCTTGGACCACTTGATAGGTACTGACCACTGCAGACAGGAAGCACCCCGCAAGAGCTGCAGTTTCGGAGATGCTCTGACCCAGTCGTTTAGCCATCACAATTTGTCCCTTGTCAAAGTCACTCAGATCCTTACGCTTGCCTATTTTTCTTGCTTCCAACACATCAACATTGAGGACAGAATATTCACTTGCTGCCTAGTATATCCCACCCACTGACAGGTGCCATGATAATGAGATTATCAGTGTTATTCACATCAGCTGTCAGTGCTCATAATGTTATGGCTGAGTGGTGTGTATACAGTATCTCACAGAAGTGAGTACATCCCTCACATTTTTGTAAATATTTGACTATATCTTTTCATGTGTGTTACGAACCCTGTGGCTCTAGCAGTCTAGGGTGGATGGTACAGAGACCTGTAACATAAAACTCATTCAATTAATTGTAGTGCAAAGTCACAGTGAGAACAAACGACACAGACAACCAAAGCTACTGTCAAACATAAAACGTTTATTATAAACACACGGTAAAGGGGTTAGGGAAAAGGGGCTGAGCTGGACCCAAGAAATGAAATAATAATGGTCAAACACCCCTAAACTGAACTTGCCTGCCTCAAGAACTGCTTAGCTAACTACAAACCAATACAAAAATACAGTGGGTGGTCTGCAAAGTTCTAACTAGTGTTTTTAGACAGTTTTCCTACGGGTTGTGTATGCCCAAGGGCGACTTGCTAAAAACCCCTTTTCCCAGGGAAACAGGGACAAATAAAAACACACAGGTTGAACAAGGACTAAACAGCACACAGCAAACAATTGACTAGACAACACCAAACAAAACACCACAGCAATACATACTCACATGAAACAGGACAAAGTGAGATGTATGTGCTAAACTAAGTGATGTATGTATGAACAAAGTGTCTGTCTATCAAAAAAGGTATGTATCTCAAGAGTGTCTATGTCCATTTGGGGTAAATCAAAAGAATCTCTCTGGGAGAACCAACTGACTGGGTTTTTAAACCAGGGATGTGTGATGTGATTGGGTAATGGAAAAAGGAACAGGTGGTGCAATTAGGAGGGGTGTCCACTGATTGGTCCACCTCAGCAGTCAGGCGCTGCACTCATGACTGCCAGATGGGAAACACCAGCGAGCACAATCAGGAACATAAGGGACACCTGTGGAGATGTCAGGAGGGGAAAAAACACAAACGCGCATACAGGGTACCTGCATGTGTAGCAATGTGACAACACTGAAGAAATGACACTTTGCTGCAATGTAAAGTAGTGAGTGTACAGCTTGTATAACAGCGTAAATTTGTTGTCCCCTCAAAATAACACAACACACAGCCATTAATGTCTAAACCGCTGGCAACAAAAGTGAGTACATCCCAATTTGAAAATGTCCAAATTGGGCCTAAAGTGTCAATATTTTGTGTGGCCACCATTATTTTCCAGCACTGCCTTAACCCTCTTGGGCATGGAGTTCACCAGAGCTTCACAGGTTGCCACTGGAGTCCTCTTCCACTCCTCCATGACAACATCACGGAGCTGGTGGATGTTAGAGACCTTGCGCTTCCATTTGAGGATGCCCCACAGATGCTCAATAGGGTTTCGGTCTGGAGACATGCCTGGCCAGTCCATCACCTTTACCCTCAGCTTCTTTAGAAAGGCAGTGGTCGTCTTGGAGGGTTGTTTGGGTCGTTATCATGTTGGAATACTGCACTGCGGCCCAGTCTCCGAAGGGAGGAGATCATGCTCTGCTTCAGTATGTCACAGTACATGTTGGCATTCATGCTTCCCTCAATGAACTGTAGCTCCCCAGTGCCAGCAGCACTCATGCAGCCTCAGACCATGACACTCCCACCAACATGCTTGACTGTAGGCAAGACACACTTGTCTTTGTACTCCTCATCTGGTTGCCGCCACAAACGCTTGACACCATCTGAACCAAATAAGTTTATCTTGGTCTCATCAGACCACAGGACATGGTTCCAGTAATCCATGTCCTTAATCTGCTTGTCTTCAGCAAACTGTTTGTGAGCTTTCTTGTGCATCATCTTTAGAAGAGGCTTCCCTCTGGGACGACAGCCATGCAGACCAATTTGATGCAGTGTGCGGCGTATGGTCTGAGCACTGACAGGCTGACCCCCCACCCCTTCAACCTCTGCAGCAATGCTGGCAGCACTCATACGTCTATTTCCCAAAGACAACCTCTGGATATGACGCTGAGCACGTGCGCTCAACGTCTTTGGTCGACCATGGCGAGGCCTGTTCTGAGTGGAACCTGTCCCGTTAAACCGCTGAATGGTCTTGGCCACTGTGCTGCAGCTCAGTTTCAGGGTCTTGGCAATCTTCTTATAGCCTAGGCCGTCTTTATGTAGAGCAACAATTCTTTTTTTCAGATCCTCAGGGAGTTCTTTGCCATGAGGTGCCATGTTGAACTTCCAGTGACCAGTATGAGGGAGTGTGAGAGCGATAACACAAAATTTAACACACCTGCTCCCATTCACACCTGAGACCTTGTAACACTAACGAGTCACATGACATTGGAGAGGGAAAATGGCTAATTGGGCCCAATTTGGACATTTTCACTTAGGGGTGTACTCACTTTTGTTGCCAGCGGTTTAGACATTAATGGCTGTGTGTTGAGTTATTTTGAGGGGACAGCAAATTTACACTGTTATACAAGCTGTACACTCACTACTTTACATTGTAGCAAAGTGTCATTTCCTCAGTGTTGTCACATGAAA
>JACXGI010011857.1:0-24059 GCA_016801175.1 Esox masquinongy | reverse complement strand
CACCCCCCCCCCCCCACACTCACACACACACACACACACACCATGTACAAAGACTTGTTGTATTCCCTTATGCGGACAGTAGGGGTCAGCATTCCCAAAGCAAGATTGTATTGAATTGAAAGCTTTACTCAAATGGTATCCCAGATTGCACTATACTGTATGTGATTTAAAACAGTGCTCTTCTTTTTTCAATGACAGCTCTCTTGGCCATAATCACCCTATAGTTATGTCATAGCAGCAGACTCCATATACTGTACTCAACTGGCAACAAATGAACACTTGGCAAACTGTGCAGAACTGCAAGAAATCAGCTTTAACACTGCTACATTGAATGGCAGTATCTGCCCAGACCTTTGCAGCCTAGGAAATGTGTGTGGTCCTTCTAGAAAAAAAAAGAATACCTCCGTAATCATGTAGTGGTCTTACTGTGTCTGTAGTGACATCCTATTAGGGTTCTGGTCCTCTTCTAGTAAGTCACAGAAAACCCAAAGGGTATGATCCATTAGAGAGCTATAGCTACCTTAAGATAAACTGCTCCGTGTAGGAGTGTCTGCCAATTAAATAACACTGTATGTACACTTTTACCAAGCCAAATATTTTCCCACCAGACCTTTGTAGTGCATCTCCTTTTATGGTTGTGTAAACCACTGGATCACAGGGCCATTATTTAGGTCTCATTTCAGTTCCTCTTTGTGTGTGTGTGTTGCAGGGTTGCTGTGTGACCTGCTGTGGTCAGACCCAGACAAAGATGTTCAGGGCTGGGGGGAGAATGACCGCGGTGTCTCGTTCACATTTGGGGCTGACGTGGTCAGCAAGTTCCTCAATCGCCACGATCTGGACCTCATTTGCAGAGCTCACCAGGTATAACTCAACCGACACCGTCGCTCTAACAGAACAACGCGACTAGCCTGATTAGTCTAGTCTAGGGCCTTGCCTGGACATCATGAACATCAAAGTGTTTTATATTGGTAGCAGGGGTTGTTTTTACAGTTAGTGCTGTGTACTTACACACACACGAAGAGCAGCGGCATATCCTGGCCCCTGTTCCCTTTTTTCCAACTCTCTGTCCAGTAATCTGCACACCAGAAATACTCGAGGGGCCGTGAATTCCTATTCATAAACCAAAAATAAAAATTACATTTACTACCATTGCTGCGCTCGTACTGACTGACAAACATCACACAGAAAGTACTACACACTTAAACTCCTTATATGCTTTGTAGTGGTAAACTACTTTGACGGAACATAATCCACTGAGGTGCTACCCCCCCCCCCCACCCCCCCGCCCAGGTAGTGGAAGACGGTTATGAGTTCTTTGCCAAACGACAGCTGGTGACTCTGTTCTCGGCGCCTAACTACTGTGGCGAGTTTGACAACGCCGGTGGCATGATGAGTGTCGACGAGACCCTGATGTGCTCCTTCCAGGTAACATCATTTATGTAACGTCACAGGTAACATTGAAAACACTGACATCTGCAGCGGTTAGCCGTCAGTGGTATTAGCGGTTTGGCTGTAATTTGGATACACAGATCGATTATATTGTATAATGTGTCACGCCACACGCTGATGATGATACTGTGTAAGAGATGAACCTCTTCACAGGGCTACACCTGGGGTCTAACAGCCCTTTGCTGTGATATAGTCATATACGTTTCAGTCTATTGTGTCTATCATTTCTATTGGTTCACATGATGTGTCAGTCAACCACTTTAACAGGTGGCGTTTTCCCGTTGATTGGCTTCTGGTCGAATAGCCTGATGCTCCGTGTTCACTACTAGCGTTTTGATCCATTCACATGTGGTTTGATGGTCTGCGTTCACTATCACTGTCTAGATCCTGAAGCCGTCTGAGAAGAAAGCCAAATACCAATACGGAGGGATGAACTCTGGCCGCCCCGTCACCCCGCCCCGAACAGCCGTCCCACCAAAGAAACGGTGAGAGAGATGGAGAGAGAAAAGTAACACGGAGGGACATTGCGCATGAGTAACGGTCCCCCATTATCCTTTCACAACGTAGAAACACTTAGCCTAAACTCAGACGAAGGAAACATTTTTGATTTTATGAACAACCCTGCTACAGTTTTTTTTGATGTTTTAGTTTTTTTGTTCCACCCTCTGAACTGTTCTGTCGCACACCTCTCCTCCCCAGCGCTTTTTTCCAGAATCTGTATAACCAACCACACCTTCTTTTTTTTTTTTTTTTTTTTAAGTTGTGTATGAAGGAAACAAAAAGAATGCAACATGGTCATTCTATCTGAATATGCAAGTGTTGTTTCCTCTTCTTCTGTTTTTGTTGTTGCTTTTTTTTTTTGGCTTATGACAGAATGACAACTACTAGTTCCAGTTTACGTTTCACTCCTTCCCCACTTGTCCAATTGGAACAGGTGTTTAATGACGACACCTGGGTTTTCAATAAATAAAATGGGGAATAAACAGTTTATGGGTGTCCAGTGTGGTTGTTATTGATACTGTAGATAATGTGCTTTCTATGTAGGGGAAAAAAATAGTTCTTCAAAGAAATTGTACAGAGTAAATACAGCAACATAAAATCTTCCATTTATTGTCAGTGCTTAATTCAGAAATCCCATACAAATACACAGGAGTAGCAATGATTCCCTTTGCTGAAGTAACCCATGTAACATGTTTCTGTACAGTCATACTATGTTTTCTGGAGACCTGCTTCCCTGGCCATTGTGTTTGCACTGTTGGGGTATAGCCTCTAGTTCCATCTAAGTCTTCTGTAAATGCTATAGCCTGACACATCCACACCAGTCCTTTTCATCAAAACTTTCATGAGAGGGAAACTGGAATATTTTAAAGCAATTAAGAATAAATTTAAGAAAATTCTAGAAACCCACTAAAGCAACAAGCATGAAGTTACAATCAATTAGTAATAAGTTATGCGTTCATTCAAGAAAATGAAAAGGAAAGAGTGAAAAATACATTTGTTTATTAGGCTGATGTACAAATCTATATCTTGACAGGGGATTGTTTATTGGTGCATGACAAATTCACTGAATTAAATCTGTCTAGAATTGTATTTGTTACAATTTAAAATGGCAGGCCCTATAATGGCCGACTATTTTATTTCAGTAGAGCCATGATCTGTGACAATCTGTGATAAAGACATGTCACCCTAAGCCGACTTTTACACCTGTAACAGCTTGTCAGTCACCATCTTCCTTGACCTGAGTTTAAATACTATACTTACAATAAGCAAATGGCCAAAAGCAAAACACTTAATGAGTATGGTTAATTTGAGCCCAACAGATCCACAATCAAAACATACGAATAGCTGCTACTTCAGTAACAATCACAAAACAAAATATAATTTCAGGTACAGTAACACACATTAGCTTGTCTTAATTCTGACAGTTTAATGGTTAATGCTCCATTGTCATCTTAAGTGAGGGGTTCCAGTGACAGCAGGTCCTTCTCCCGGTTCAGATAAAGAGCAGTTCTAGTATGCTAGCCCAAGATGAACTATGACCTCACCACGTCATCCAACGATCAGTTCCAGAGAAAATCGAATCCAGAGATAAAACATCTCACTCCCAGTAAATCCATGTAAAAGTGGACTCATTTTACCTTCCCTCGAAAGAGATATCTACTAATAACCCCCCCCCCCCACACCATCACACGCACGCACATCACTGCAATGCAAGGCACGGCAAAAGCTTAAATACGGGTTGTGTTCAACCCTTTCTACTCCTTTTGGAATTTGGTCATATCATAATGTTTCTACAGCCCTGTTTTATTGCAACGACCACTACAACTGATTTTGGGCGAGCTGAAGATCAGGTTCATACACAGACTCAGGTGTTCAGCTATGAAAGAGGTAAATTGATGGTACATTATCCTAGGTCTTGGTAAACCAAGAGAGTGGTGGTACAGACCAATCACTGACAAGCAGGACGCTAATCACATTCCGT
The DNA here is from genome assembly GCA_016801175.1 of Esox masquinongy. NCBI lineage: Eukaryota > Metazoa > Chordata > Actinopteri > Esociformes > Esocidae > Esox > Esox masquinongy. Next base: position 20,128 of record JACXGI010011857.1, on the reverse strand, counting down.
TTGTAATAGCAACCCTACACTACACCTAAGGCCAAAGCTCTGTTCAAACCAGGTGACTAGACAGAGGCATTAATGGGCGGGTTGGACAGGATGGCATTATTGTCTGGGTCAGCGCTTCTCCTGGAACTGAGGACTGTGTTCAGAATGACACTGGGGTCCAATAAACTGCCTGCCTACATGGAAAAGTAGGACAAAACACCAAGCTGCTTGGCTTACAGCGGTCTGGACTGGTTCCATCAACCCACTGAATTATATACAGTTTTGAACAACAATCCTGCTGGGACATTATTCTGGCAAAAACAGGATGTGACCCAAGGCTCAGTTGGTAGAGCGTGGAGCCGGTCACATAAGGAATGTGAAGACCAGTGTCTCCGGATGAAGACCAGTGTCTCTCAGATCAGTGTCTCTGGATGAAAGCATGTGCTAGATAATACAAAAAATAACAGTACTAAAATGACTGCAACACCTACTTGTAGGTCAGGTGGTTGGACAGAGTCCAAAATAGAAGGTTAACAAAACAGCAGGCACAATTATCTTGAAGAATTTCTTCTCCATACGGTTTCCTGTAGCTTGGGTTTGATTGCCATAGGGATCCAGTACAAAAACGTATGAAAATGTATGCAGTCACACAAGAGCCTCTGCAAAATGACATTTTAAGTTACTGGACCTTTCAATAAATTTGGCCTAGATGTTTTCCCAAAGTCCTGTTTGGTGTATTCTGGATATCATCATATTCTCTGCTTACTCCAGGAATCCTCCCAAGCACAGGGATTTTAAAGTTCCCAGAATGTTGCAATTGTACCAAGCTTTAACTCAAATACAAAACGACAAAAAATTGTAATTAAATAAGTCTCCACCCTCTTGAATTAATACCTGGTGAATGCATCTTTCTCAGTAATTACAGATGTAAATCTGCTGGAATAACTTAGTACACCAAAATTTGTTAGTGGAGCGCGGTGAGGGCCAGTCAGGGTAGGCAACGAGAAATACACTAAAATCTGAGTCTACTTACTATTCAAGTTGAACTCCCTAGCAAATCTAATTATAATACATGGGTCATTAGATTGGAAGGATACACGTTTTACTGCACTGTCGCTGTTCCATACACGCATCTACTGAGACTGGCCTGGACAATTCCGTATAGACAAAATATTTTACTACATCGATCTCAGTACGTTTGCGTAACACATCACGGGATTGAAACTTCGTGACTCGCAAAGTAAGGAAGTAGTAGCGGGCGATTTCATGAGCAAAACACGTGAGCGCATCCAACTTCCCACCGGTATGCAATGCATCATGTGACCCTTTACAAAACAACCGATTAGGCAAAATAGTGCCTGACCATCCAAGTCTGAATCCAGTAAACAAATATACCCCACAAAATCAGGGAAAGATTAACCAACTTTTGCAGAAAATAGCTGAAAAACGATTTGTAAACTCAGTTTATTTGAAAAGAATCCATTCACCAATCATTCTGAAAGGATCTGGATCGCTGTTGTGCAGGTAATTCAAGTCAGCGTAGCCGGCCCTTAACCACACGGTGTCATCAGTTCAGAATAGCACACGGAAAGCAGAACCTGTTAGCATCAGCGCAACCACACAGCTACTCGCTTCCATTCATTTTGGAAACTTCTGGTAATATTCTGCCCCTTACGCTGGTGTAAATCATTCGTCAGGTGTTGGTCTACCTTTTTGGCAGAATTTTTTTTTTCTTCAAAAGATAAAGTGGAAAATTCTTTCAGATGGACAATGATGTTGGCACTTCTATAGCTATCTAGGCCAGTTAGCTTTACTAGACGATTTCGCGGGACTGGAGAGCAAGTGGCGAAAATATTTTGATTGGTAGGAAGCGACATGAACACGTCCCAGAAGCACAGGGGTCTTGAGCTTTTCCATACCCGTTTGTAAACACGTGAACGTGCTACGCATGTGCCTACCCTCAAAAGCGCTTGCATTCACCTGCACTACCGGAAAAGCAGTGCTTTTTCCTCCACCTTTTGAGGAGCAGAGCCCGCGAACGGTAAAAAGGGCGGGGGTGGTGGAGAGCGGTTTAACCATACTATGTGGATTTAATTAGAAGAAACACGTGCGAAGGTAAATCCAAAGTCGAAATGAAATTTTCTGCAGTAATGAAAAGGACATTTTTGACAAATCACTGCAAGAACACAATATCATACATTGCAATTTCTTCCAAAACCCCAGTGTAGGCAGTGCCTACCCAGACCGCACACCTCACTGAAATGTGGCAATATTTGACCATTCATCTTTACAAAACTGTTCAACCTCTGCTAAGTTCCTGCGGGGGCACAGAGGACAGCAATCTTCAAGTCAAGTCACACATTCTCAATTGGACTTAGGTCAGGCTCTGACTAGGCCATTCATGGCCATTTACTGATCCCTTCAGAATTACTGGCAGCCCGGGGCGTCGTTAGGCCTGGGCATCCGAGGCATCCCCCAGACACCCCTGTGATCACAGTAAAAGCTTGCTTTTGTGGCGAGTGATGTTTCTGTGTGTGTATCTGAAGGAATGTTTTAGTAATCACTGTCCTGTTGAAAGATCCAATGACATCACAGTTTTAGCCCCCTGGCAGAGGCAGGCAGATTTTTTTTAATCCCCTGGTAATTTAGAGTCCATAATGTTTTGGATCCTAACACGGTTCCCACAGCCTTTGGTGGCAAAACAGTCCAGCATATCACATATCCACACCATCATTCTTACAATTGGGAGGAGTTATTTTTTCTTTCCTGCATGTAGTGATGGCCATTCGAGGCTTCATTACCGTTCTTCTAGCAGCAGGATATTATGCTAGCAGTGCTAACTCAGATTTTCTTTTTCAAAATAAAAGCCATTATTGAAATATATAAGGTAATATAGTTAATCTAGTCTGTACATTTTATGTTTAATGTCTGTTCCAATGTTATTGTCTGTTCTTTGTCACAGACTAGATTGTTAACTATATTGCCTTATACATTTCAATGATGGCTTTTACTGTGACAAAGAAAATCTGAGTGCTGTCAGCATAATATCCTGCTGCTAAAATAACGCTAATGAAGCCTGGAATGGCCGTTCCTCTACTTTTACACCAAATTCACCTTTGGTGTTTGAGGCCAAAAAAGCTTGACTGACTATTGTATTCAAATGTTTTAGCACTTAGCACAGAGACTGCTTTAAAACAAATAGAGGCAATTAACCTGTGATTGTTAAAGGTGATTGGTAACAGCTAAGCTAATCGAGACTGTTATTACAGCTGGAGTGGAGACTTATCCAATCATAATATTTAAGTTATGTCTTTTTAATACATAATTTGATTTGACAATGCAAAAAAACTCAGAGGCACAGCCACTGACACAAAGAAACTTCTTGAGGTACACAAGCTGTAACGCAGGTAGCTAGCATTCATGTAGCATTATTCCCTTAACTTGGCCTCAACTAGGTATTCTCAGTTATTTCGTGAGTTGCGTCAAGTGCATGTCAGCCATATGGGGAGGGCAAACTCAGTCTCTGGCTTGTATTGTGGTTAAGTTATTTACTACGTATTAAATTTTTTCACATTGTGTTGCAGTACAAAGTGGGTTGGAATAGGATTCAATTATGATTTTATAAGTACTGTCAATGTGGAAGAAAAACTATCAACTATGGATGGGCATCGTAAATATTTGTATTATTTAAATAGTATTGTAACTTCTTGATGTTTAAAATACATTATTTTAAAAACTTTACAGGTACTTTTTAAACCAGAGTACTATAAACTGCGTCAAGGACCCGTTGATAGTCTCACAACGTGAGCAGAATGAACGATTTGTGAAGAGTGCAAGCGCGCAGAATGACAGAAAGCGAAAAGCAGTACTAGCCTACAAAACGACGACTTGTAGCACCCACTATTGATCTACTTGTAAAAATGCCCATCTTGAACAGAGAATCCCAGACAGGCTAGCTAGATAAGCTAGCCGGCTTTAGGCTATTGGCTAACGTTAAAGTGCACTTGATCCCCAACCACATTCAGAATTAAATGCCTACCTTAATGTTTCTTCTTATAAACTTATAATTTTCGTCCAAAAAAATATTAATTATTTAAAAGTTTCTTGCCTCATGCGCAAACTGTCAACAACGTGCTCACAGTACGCTTCATAAAAACTATTCATAAAAATAGAAAGGAATTGTTTTGTATAAATTCCAGATCTTTATTTTAATTCTATTTAGAAAATGCACACATATGTACTTCAATACTAACTTAATTCTGAATATTCGAAAAACTGCACGCATGCCTACAATCAACATAGTTTAAATGCTTATAAAACACTAATACCTTCATGAGAGTTCAATACATGTTAGACCAAGCTTTGGCAATGATAACATCTGATAATCGTAGTTGAAAGCAGTGCACAAAATTTGCATTTTTCTTTTCAAATGTTCAAAGTTCTGTCAAGGTGTGAGTAGACAGTCAATTTTATGTCTTGCTGTTGATTTTTCCAGCCGGTCAGATCTCTTCCTTGAACACGAAGGTTAATTAACTCTTTGAGTTAATTAACCTGTGTAGATTTGGCCTTGTTTTGTAGGTTATTTTCCAACTGAAAGGTTTTCCTCCTGGATTGTACCTGTTCTCAGATCCATCCTATTTTCTTCATCTGAAAAAAGTTGTTGCCCAAGTCAAGCAAATACCACGCTTGAGTGCTTGGTGGATGTTATATGTTGGACCTTATTCCATGGAACATTATAGGTGCATTAGAACTCTAAAGCCTCTGCAAATTAGTGCGAGATCTCCATGCAGCAGCCGATTGCAGGCGTGCTGCCGATTCACTACATTTTGCTCGCCAAGGGTCACGCTCAGGACCTATTGGACCCCAGTCTCCAAGCTTTTTCCCTTTTAAGTTACCTCAAGGTGCATTTAAGGAGGGTAATTGTGCAGAGCACTCTGGGTAAAAGAGCTGTGTGCACAACAACCGCTCCGCTGGTTTATAAAGGCTATCCCCTTCACATGTCGCAGTACAGGCTGAGGTTTGCCTGATGGGATGTGTGCCACACTCTAGCCTCTAGTAGCATCCTAAGCACTTTTTAAAGAGGACTAGTGCAGGTATTTGTTTTTCAGCGTATTGGGTTTTACAACACACTTCAGGTTTTATCGCCTCTATGTTACTTTTTCAGGTTTGGCACACCGCATACTATCAGCTCAAGAAAAGCAGGTGTGTAGGCCGTTTGCATGTTTCTCGTTGTCCTTGGATACAGTTGGCATGACGAACGCTTCCTTGGATAGCTGCCTTAAGGCCACCCACGTCTAGAGTTTCAACTCCACTTCTTAGTGCATCGTACGGAGCGACCGACCGAACGGAAACTTAGTCTCATTAATAAAGTCTTGGTTCCCTGAGAGAGGGCCCCACACTTTCCAACCGCAGTGAACAGTGGCCCTGAATTAATGCGTTCAGAGTCAAACTGGGCTTTTGTGGCCTCCAGGCCGATACCTTCCCGGCCACAAAAGGGCATGACTCAGGTTTGTATTCAGGCCTCTACTGGTGTCACACCTCATTCCCTCCCTCAGGCAACCAGTTATATTAGTCCTAATCAAACCTTTCCTTTGAATTGGTCACCGAAATAAATAAAATAATTCAATCAATTTCAAACCCACTTTGCAACACGACAATGTGTGAAGAGGTGTGTGTGTCTAGACAAGTAGGCGCAGGAGGAAGGACAAGGCAGCCCCAAGGGAGAGGCCCAGTGCCAGGAAGAAAGTCATCAGTGCCCCAGCTGTCTCTGCGTCTTTTGGAGCCACCAACCTGGACGACAAGAAAGAGAGAAAGTTAAAGAGCCGGGGGGTGTCTTCAAGAGCACAGTGCAGCAGAATGTGACATTTTGGGTAAATAAGGTTCTTCGGCAAAATATAATGCATTTTCCCGGAGTTTCTCCAAAAGTTATAAACAAATCCATTTTCATTTGTATCTCATTCCTTTCCCAATGAGGCCTAGGTTAAAAATAACTAAACTTGTATCTAAGTGTTTGAGTGTTGTTAGAGTCTGTCTTTTTAAATAAAATAAACAGAGAATCTTGGGGAGAATCTTGTTGATTTTATAAAGCCGCAGTACATTACGTCAGGAAGCTTCTTACTCAAATAGGAGAGGCCCTCTTATCCTTCTGTCAACACCCACAACTGACCATTCTCCACTTAAATTGTTTACTGACCATTGTACTTCGCATTGGTCTATGCATGTTGCAGAATTGGTTTCACAACAGTGTCACACAAGTGCTTAGCTGGTGATGTTTTCTAAGTTCCATGTTACGACTCTGCTCAGTGTCTTCTGATCTGTGTGTGTGCGCGTGCATATCCATCATCATTCAGAAGAAACCCTTACAACGCAATCAAAGACTGATGAAGTAGACAGAGCATGCTGACAAACAAGAACAGAGTCCACACCAGCTGTTAGTTCTCTAAGTTCAAATACTCTGTTAAGAATATCATATGTAAACAACTATAAATAATGCAGACCCCACAATACCGTCTAAATCAAGTCTTTGTACGTGTGTGTGTGTGTGTGTGTGTCTTACTGCGGAGCGTATGACATGGACAGGCAGACGCAGTAGCCGCTGGTGAGGGAGAACAGCGCCATGAAGAAGGTGAAGATGGCGTCGTGGGGGAAGAGTACGGGCAGGAAGGAGCGTTTCTGGACGTTACACAACATCAGCAACGGCACAAATACCACCCGGGACACCACCAGCACCGGCAACAGACGGCTCTCCTTTGGGGGCTGGAGAGCATGTCCAGCTCAGTGTTAGACACAATACAATCATACAACTATGACAGCTACATCTCTTACTGCTAACAGCTACATCTCGTTGTAGGCCACTTTATGAAACGCGGACGTTTCTTCAACGTAGACGTGGATCTAATACGTCGTGGACCTCAGAGTCTCACGTGTGACGAGAACAAATGAACGAGATCGACCGAGACCCGGGCACCTACCCACTGCACCAGGCTGGTGACGGTTCTGCCCATCCAGTCGCCCACGTTGAAGAGGAGGAAGCAGCTCACGGGGATGAAGTAAGGCTCTGGAGGCGGAGGGACACGGTGGGTTAACAGGAGCCGAACACGCGCGGCATGCATAGCAAAACAGGCAGCGGCGCATCATCTTTCCATACCCCATTTCCCAGGGAACGTGGTCTTGACGTCCACGGTGATGGCGGGGAACACCGCAAGGGTGACGGTGAAGACAAACGTCACACAGAAGGCCTTCACCCATATCTGATGAGAGACAGGAGGATGGGTAGGGTGGAGACTCTCTCTAGCCTGGTAATTTTCAACCCCCTCCTCAGGGACCACCACAAATATTTGCTGTAATTGGCAATCCTGTTAGCCAACTACTACCAACAACATGCTGAAAGGAGACAAATGGACGCCCTCATAATTTATTTTAATCTGGGTGTATTGCGGATTGATTTCCCTCTAACAATTTTAAATGCCAGTAGCGGAAGGAAACAAACTCAAACCTCTGAAGAAGAGTCAATAATTGTACCATAACTACGGACTACAACCATATTGTCCATTCAGAATCAAAAGACACTCCCTCTATAGACACAGTGGAGTAAAAACCGAGGCACAGCCGTACCTTTTTGAACACCTCCATAACGCTGGACTTCTTGTCTCGGTCTCCGGCCGGTTCCAGACATAGGAAGGCCTGATTTGGAGTGGTTTCTGTAGTCCCCTCCACCACCTCGTCACTGGCAACCAAATGTGGCAGATGGCCATTGGCTTGGTCGTTTGGCTTGTCGTTGTCCACTGTGCTGCTCTCTGCCCGATGAGCAAGAACAGGAAACGGGTCAGGAAAAACAGGTGGAGGCCATAAAGCAAGGAAGTGAGTGAGTGTAGTTGGAGCAATCCTCAGGATACTCGGGTATAAGCACACCAGAACTTGTCTGTTATGGGGGCTCAGTGGTTAGGGAGCAAGGCTTGAAATTGGAAGGTTCCCGGGTCAAATCCCGACTGGGCCATCTGTCATTGTGTTACCCTAGACAAGGCACTGTACCCCACATTGCTCCTGGGAAGATGGCCCTGTACTGTAAGTCACTTTGGATAAATTTCTGCTAAATTACTAAAATGTAAATGAAGTGGGCCAGACGTTTTCCCTTACCACTGAAAGTAGCCAATAATTTGGACGCCTGAGGGTGTCCTTGTCCTTTCTTAAAGTAAACGGAAACCCCATTGACACTAACAGCACTTTGCTCCAGTGGCTAAACAGTGTCTGTGTCTGTAAATGTATCACAGAGCACCTCTTTGTCTGGGAGCTGTGGACGGCTGTAGTAAATGAATAAATGTGAGTGTATACTGGGCTAATGAGATAATGCTCCATTGACTCAGATCAGACCAGGACCTGAGGGTCTCAAGTAGGACTGCTCATTTAAGATTTTCAAACACAATTAATGAACTTAGATCAGCACATCATTGATAATGTGTACTTCAATAATCTTCAAAAGCTATACTATTATAAACTTCACTTTTGGATAAAATCACCAGTATTTAGCTAGCTAATTATAAGCGTATAGCTGCCAGCTTAGCTTTCTAATTAGCTGTAGCTTACAGGCCTAACTGCTTGTTTTTAAGCTTGTGATTTCTGGCTGGTTTTCTAAATGGCTTTCTAACTAGCCATGTTCCAGAATTCTCAGTTCTCTCTGTTTTGTTCTCCAACCAAAAGAACACAACAGCCTCTATACCTGCACAGTTCACACTATGTTAATATTCCAAGCAGCTATATGTAATGTATTGGTCAATGGGGTAAGGTAATCTTCAATACAGCGTTCAAACAACAAAATTATTCATTTGCGTGCATAAATAAACCTTGTTTACATAAACTACAGCTCAAATTTCAACATTAGGAGAGAAATAAAGTGGACCAAACTGCATTTGCATGGTAACAACCTGTAGAAATGCCAACCGCCTTATAACGTATTGACACCACACAACATACCCGCCAAACAGATATTATGCATATGGTTGCATGCCTTAAGACCTGTTACATAACAATAACAGCTTTCAAAGCCAGCCCTGGAAATTAAAGGGACAGATTTAAGGACGGAACCTAGCAGACCGAACCCACAGAACCTGATGAATTCATCCTGAAATGATGCGAATCACTACCATTTACAACAGATGGACGACCATTAACTCGGTGTGACTTTCAAATTGAATTGTTGCACCCGAGCCGAGTTAGGTTTGATAATACAAGGGGAGAGACTTGTCCAAATATGATATTTCCGTTTTGTATTTTTAATATATCATTTCATTTAGAGTAACAAAACAACACCCATTAGAGGTGTGGGTCAGGAAAAACAGACGGAGGTCATAAAGGAAGGAAGTGAGTGTGCCGATGGAGGGCTGGCCATGATACTCGGGCATAAGCACACCAGACCTTGTCTGTTACGAAGTGGGCCAGAGGTTTTCCCTCAACACTGAAAGAAGCCAATAATTTGGACGGCTGAGGGTGTCCTTGTTTTTTCTTAAACGGAATAGATTTGTACTGGGCATCGATTTGTATTTATTTATGCAACCCTTATTTAACTTGGTAAGTCAACTGAGATCTACGGCCACAGACTACGTCACCATAGTGGAGGATCAGCAGGGTGGTCATTTTTTACATGGGTACACTTGGCAGCGTGGGTGGAGTTGGTAGTGGAACAACAAACCAGTACTGGAGTTAACTTTGGACTGAAGGTGGGTGATACTGGTACTGAATGAGAGTGAGCAGTCCAACCAAATACCAACGTATTTGTCGATGTAATCTAACCCACTCGGGGTGAGGTTGTTTGGGGGGCAGGCAGATTGAGGTAGACTCCGATTGAGGAGCGTACATTTTGTTATTCTTTTAGTATTAAGGAGTAGACGGACGTCAAAGATGACATGTTGGATGTTGGTTGACTTTGCCGCAACATTTTTCGCCCAGTTCTAGTTGGACAGCGCAGTATTCAGTGAGGGGCCGGGTGTATATGGGATGGTGTTGCCGGCATAAAGGCGGATGAGGGAGTTACCGGCATCAAGCACAACATGGGTGGCTCACAGCTTACAGCAGCCTTACCTTTCAACAGCACATCTGTGGTCTCCACCTCGTAGCTCCTGTTCTTGTCCAAGTAGAACTGGGCGAACTCCTACATGAGACCGGAACAGAGGCCAAATGAGACACGCCGAACATTCCCTGGACTCGAACACAGATTGCAAAAGGCAGTTTCATTGTTTAACATGCATCGGTCCATGAGCGGTGGAGCTGGGAGTTTTTTTTTCAAGCGACAGACATTTTGTTCTGACTCACCAATTCCATTCCTATTCAGCAGAGGGCAATAGCAGTGTGTCATATACATTCGTTTTTTTAGTAACATTTGCCAAAAAAGCAAGCAAGCTAGCGTTTTTAGCCACCCACATCTCCATGACAAATTGGGTTATTATAAAAAACCACCCTGGCAAATAATATTATACACGTTGATGCTAAAACTTTCCAGGGCGCATATTTTCCGCCTACTCTGTTAAAGGACCTGCTCGTCTTGTGACTTGACACCTCCATTTGTGGTAACCATGGATCCGCCCTTAGACAGAACACATGGTGTTCATGCTATGCCGCCAAATGGTCGGCTAGAGCCCTGGGGGATAGAGGCCATTTTCCGTGTACAACCCTGACAGAAAGATTCTTTAAGTAACACCTAGTGACATCATGCAGCGTGATGATCAGCTGTAGTCCTGAGAGATACACGGTCTGCCCTGGGGCGCCCAACCTGTGCATTCGATCAGTGGCTCTTTTGTATTCTGGTAGAACCGAGTCACTAACCAGACGAGGCAACAGGAGGTAGCAGATCAGCGTGACCAAGGTTCCTACGCACGGAGTGATGAAGTAGCCCAGCGCCGCGGTCTCGGGGTCCGTGTCACCTGTCACACGCGCACAGGGAAGCAAAAGGAGAGGTCAGAAACCCACCGGTGTCATTCTCATTGGCTTGGCTGGGTTATTTGACCATTTTTGATTGGATAACTCGACTTGCATGTTCAGACATGTATACAAAAAAAAAAAAATGACCTCAAGAGAATCATTTCTAGTGCGGTTCTTTGACGGCAGGTAAGAGCGGAACTGTGTCCACCAATCATGAAGCACGCTGAAGTGCTGACCGGTCGGCCGCTGAACGCCGGCCATCTCTGATCTGAGCTATGACGGATTGTTTCCCTGTGGCCCCTCGTGGTTACAATACAGTGTCTGTTTGACTCACTGGCTATGGAGATGAGCATGGCGATAGCTGCAAAGGTACCCGCCAGTCCCTGGCCACTCATGAACACAGCGCTGTACTTCTGAGGCAGCTGACCCACCAGGCCGAATAGACTGCCCTGTAACACGGCTCCAAATGCTACAAGGAGAGCGACGGGGGGGGAGGGGGGAGGTGGGGGTACGGACGGAGAGAGAAGAGAGGGGGTTATGATATACCACGCGCACACGCACACGCACACACGCACGTCCGCATCCTACTCACAGTTGATGAACCAGATGGTGATCATGGTAACAGAGAAGAAGCGGTCCTCCTCCATGGGAATCTTGACCAGGATCGCAGTTAGGACGAAGAGGAGGAGGATGAAGATCATGCTGCCCGCCAGCCGCACCATCTCCGATATCCTACACAGAAACACGCACGCGCAAAATCGAAAGCTTAGTTCACGTTGGGATTCAGGTTGGGTGCTGATCAAGGTCACTTTTTCATGCAAAGGTCATCCAAGGCAGTGTAAGGTCACTTTTTCATGTAAAGGTCATCCGAGGCAGTGTAAGGTCACTTTTAGACAAGGTCGGATCACTTATAGAGAACGGTGTGTTTTTGGAGGAGCTTGGCAAAACGGCGATCACATGACCGAGGGCACATCCTTAAGTGTCTCTCAGGATTACTGAAACACAACCCACAAGAGTAGTGTATATTTTTACAATGTAAACTAAGGCCACGTCAGTCACACGCCAGACCGTCAGCCAAACGCTCTGCTGAATGACACGCAAACCTGGGAGAAAAGCGCCGCCTCACCGCTGATAGAAGAAGGAGTTGAGGAGAGTACAGAGAAGGACGGGGAGTTGAGACAGCAGCGTCATCCAGTTGTTGAAGTAGTACTCTTTGCGGGCTACCACCGTGCCGTTGCTAAACTCGGTCTTGTTGAGGCGACTGTTGAAATACTGATAACATGGGGGGGGGGAGATTAAGGGTTAAATATCCACCGTGGGCCATTCTGCGAACACTTTTGCCCAAATGTCACTATGGGATTAGAACCTCCCCAGCATCAGGACGTCTCACATGAGACGACCCAGTTTGGGTTTGCACTGACAAATCGTACGACGTTGTCAGTTTGTTCCTGTTAACTACGTTCTGTATTGGTTTGAGAAGTGGTCACAGGTCACTGGTTCCAAGAAAAACAGACAACCTCATTGACCTGTGGGGGTTGACGTGTGAACATAGTGCCTCAGAGGTTTCGACCATGCGACACCTGGTCACATGGCTGACCACACAGCTATGTGTTACGTTCGTGTGATTCTGCAGTTGAAGGGCCCCTTCAGAATGCCGACGCGAGCGTTTTACTGCAACACAACTCTGCTTAGGGAACAGGAACTCCAAGACTGCATCTGATGATCTAGAGCTGAACGGGCTCTCAGCTGAAAGGGGCCAGTCAATTTTCCAATACAGAGTTGGCGCCAAAGATGTAACCCCAGGAACACCAGATGGAATAATTTTGACCAGGTGGCGACATCCTTCTAAAACAGAACTGACCACAAACTGTGCCCCACTCACACACAGTCCTGTGTTACTAACCTAGTGGGGACGCAAAAACAAACATTTCATGTTCCCTACACCTTACATTAAGCCTAACCTAATCCTAACCTTAACAACCTAACCTTTACATCTAAATGTAACCTAGCCCCGACTGGAGGTTTCACCCAAAAACCTAACCGCTAATCCAGAATATCTAGTCCCCACATGGTCAATTTGACATTTTAAATACATTCCCATAGAAGACATGACAAGCAGGACCCCTGCAGAACCGGAAAACGAAAGTCTGATGAGCCTGAATCAGTACTTTTAGGAAATGACCTATGTTGGATCAGCTCTACCCTACCCTACGAAGATGGCCTTTGACCCATCGGCCGTTATGAAGATGGCCTTTGACCCATCGGCCGTAATGAAGATGGCCTTTGACCCATCGGCCGTTATGAAGATGGCCTTTGACCCATCGGCCGTTATGAAGTTGGCCTTTGACCCATCGGCCGTTATGAAGATGGCCTTTGACCCATCGGCCGTTATGAAGATGGCCTTTGACCCATTGTTATCAATATTTACCATGGAGGCGGTCATGAAAAAGTTCCACGGTAACAGCGTCCCGAGGCCCAGGATGAAGAAGATGATCCCCACCAACCAGCCCCTGAGAACAGGAGGAGAAATGATTCATAGGGTTTTTGGTGCGTTAACCATTTTATGACCACGGTATTTGTTAACAGGAACTCATTTGTGCGTGAAATTAAGTAATAACAGTCAGGATAATAACTAATTGATGTACTGTGAAATAAAATAAAGTGATAGTTGTTTCATCCTAACTGCCATTTCATATAAGATCACTGGAAATACTACCAATACACACTGTTCATTAATTTAATCAGTACAAAGGTCCCTTTTCACTCTGTTTCTTTGTCTGGAGGCAATTTTTTTTTTGTAAAGATTGTGGCTGGGCTGACACTGGGAGAAGTGACAAACAAGTGAAGGAACTGGAAAATGCTGATTTAATAATTATTTACCATACATTAATTATTCTTTCATTATTTAGTATAGCCATTCATATGTATCAGCTATGCACTATGCGTATATTTACCCTGTACTATAGGATGTGCATTTCTGCCTTATACCACATCATTAGAATACTATTTGTTTTTGCTATTCTATTTACACACGTGTCTCTATTTGCACTAGACCAACTGTAATGCATTAGTTGTTCAGGCTTGGTAGATCACCTAGACAAACTCTACTCAGAAAGGCATAGATTGGAATGTGTCCACGGAACAATGTAGTGGGCTAAATGGTCGTTCAAATCCCACCTAATCACAAAACATCCCCTCTAGGTCCTCAATTTTGGTTATAACAGAGAGAGAGTTTCTGAAGCTTTTTCTCTCAGCCTCTCTGCATGCCTCCTGGCTCAAACTCAACTCTACTGATATCTTTAACACTTGTAACGTCATTTTATACTCTATTCATTACATTCATGTTTTACATTAATTCACTGACTCCTTGGAAAAATCTATAAAAGGGTCAAAATCCAGTTCCACCACAAATGAGTCGTTTTTTGTTGTTTTGTTCACAGATCCGGAGGAACACGACTCTGTGGCCAGCCACAGAGTCGTGGTAGACACTCACCTATCACGTGGGGCATCTGTGCGACCCTTCATCCTGTGCATGGGGGTTCAGCCGAAACTAGGGGCAAAAGACGGAACACGGTCAGCACCTTAAGAAAAAAAGCTGATTTTTCTGTCTTCTCAAAGCACTTGATTTACAGAATGAAGACAGGGAGATATGGTGACGCCAATATCAAACCAAGTTCTGTAACTGTCCAACTCGTCTCCCTTCCGACCGATCTTCCTCACTGTTTGTGGGGGTAAAATCAATGTTGCTTCAAAGTGGGCTATTTGTGGTGTTCAATGCAGGGCTATATCCCGTTTTTACATTTGGGCTTCAAAACCCATGAGCTGAATACAGAAGGTGCCTATAAATAGCATTGTTTTGCATATCATGGAAGAAACCACTTCTGCTAAATAAAATGTTATTTCATAATGTAAAATGTGGTAAATTACCAGAAGGCCCACAGAAGAATAGACAGTGTAGGCAATGCCATCATCAGCAAAATATTGTTTTTATGCTGAAGTCAAGCCTGTTCTAAAAATACACTTCCTGTAAGCTTTAAATGACTCTCAATTCCAAGACGGCGGGTAATAAAGAGACTATGCATTGTGTGCTCTGCCTTTAAATGGCCAAAATAACTTGCTAACTAGCAAAGAACAATCCACAAGCGTTCCACAAGTATACTCTGATCCAAGTCTAGGTCCTCCATCGCTAACTGTAGGAAAGACTGCTTTGAGGGCTAAAGTCAATAGAATTCTATTCTGATGCACACTTGTCTACAACAAAATCACAGAGAGTCCGTCAGAGTTAAAGTTATTTTGGAAATGGCTTAATTTATTGTGTTGATTCCAATACACATTTAAGAAGAATGTTGATCTATTACATAGTTCACATAGTGAATTAATAGGGTGAGTTTGGTGAAGCTGAATCTCAGACATCTGCGCAACAGTCTTGGACAATTTTCAAGGCTAAGTAAACACATAGTTTAGAGAGCAGTGGGCAAGTTGCACTAACAAACCCTACCAGGAAGTTCTACCACCATCCCACTGGCTTTAAACTTCTTAATTTGTAAATAGAGTAAGATTGTTAGATTTATTTTACAATATTTTGGTATGCATTGACTGATTTATTAAGGTGAACAACCATTTGTCTCTTATGATGTGTGAGTTCTTTGCCTTTCCTCTATGGTGATTGAAGACAAAAGAATGGCATGCTTGTTACCACATTTTTAGACCCCAGTGAAGCAGGAAGCAATGAAAGGCCGCAATACAATTCCGTAAGACATATATAAACTTAAAAAAGTATAATATAAATGCATATTTTATTGTTGTATTTGATTTCTAAAATCTGTAGGGGTGTCAATAATTCTGACACCTATCTTTTTGAGAGAAAAATAAACATTCTCTGAGTAATTGCAGTGGTATAAAAGAATATAGTTTACCATATTTTCAGCATAAAAATATAGCTCACTACACGTGTTATTTATTTTAAACAGTCTTTTTGATCATCTTAATCGAAAGGTGCAGTTCCTTATGAAGGTCACTGTTTATACAATTGGTACTGACCATGTAAGATAGTGGGAAATGTGTTTATTGTACATTACAGAAGGCAAGTCAATTCTATAGCTCGCTTGGCATAAAAGACAAAGACCCAAAATACCTTTTTCCCCCTTTTTTGTAGATCAAGAATTAAGTCCGCTTCTAGTATATTCACTTTGTTCTGAATACAAACCCGTCATCTCCGACATTCTGAACCATCCACACAAACAGAAACGGCCCAGTTAGCATAGCTGCAAGGTCTACAGCAAATCAGTCCCAAAAATGTTCCAGATCAAAATAACTGCATTACTGCTTCCAACGTAGGAAGAATCTTGCTCAATGGCGTCACATTAAATGTATCATATGTGAGGGAGGGGCTGGTGAGCAGAAGGAGCTAGCAAGTAGCTACCTGTACAGTGTTGCCAGATGGGATGGTTTCCGGAAAATTGGGATATTTTCAATGACAGTGAGCGGGCAAAAGTTGTCTTGGGCGGGTTGATTTACAGATAGGGTTGTATAGCAGTTGGGCGGGTTTCTCGTGGAGTCCGCGGGTAATTTTCGGTATACTGTCACTACAATCTGGCAAACCCTGTCTGTACAATACTGACCAGCAGAATCATAACTACGCTGTCTGATCACGTCAAAGCTTAGCCCAGCGAAAGTCTTAGTTTGCTTTTCAATGCTGAAATGACAACATTTGTGAAGAAGCCTTATATAAATATAACAACTGTTCAGAATCAGAAATAGTTTTTAGGTAGGCTTGACTTTTTTACAGGGCATTCTTTCGACAGAAAGGTATTGCATTTTGTCTGTCTTTTGTTAACATTTATTTGTAACCCACGCCACAAATACCATGTATTTGTTGGGCTTGGTCTCTAGGACATTTTCATCCATAACGCACTGACTCCGTAAACAAATACTGCAAGCCCAGACACACGTACGCAACTCTGTTCTCACTGCACACATACGAATACACACGCACTTGTAGCCTACCCAACCAATCTTTATACAGAGTGAACACTGAGATGAGTGATATCTCAGTTTACAATCTCAATGGCTGGGAACAAGTAAGACATTCATGGACACAACCGCCTCCGGGCAGTTGATTTGTTATATTTAATTTCCTGGAGTGCAACAATTCTTAGTTCTGCGTGAACAATTACGTCCACGCAGAACTAAGCACTTGCCAGGATGTTCATACGTGGGTTGCATTAGACGCAAACTTTGTAGATTCATACACCTTTAGTTTCTTAGAAGTTCTCGATTGTACAAATGCATGTAAGTAACGAATGCATCAAACATTAACAGTCAATATGGAGGGCTATAGCCAGAAATGTCCGATCTTTTCTTTTTTATTAGGCAGTTATAAATCTCAAAATGTTCAGAAATCGCAATATTATTTCACTGTATTATATGAACACTTCGACGTCAAGTATCACTTACTCGTTGCTACGTAGCGTTACTTGGCGCTAGTAAACTTGACCAGTACCCGATACGTACATACATCAAAACCAATGTGCACCTGCACTCTGGTGTCTGTGCTGCAGATACACTGCGTAAAGACCATTGTGTGGAAATCAGCGCTTGACTTGGGATAAAATAAGTGCAGGAACTAAAAAATCGCACATTATACTATGTTCATCAAAATGTATGGGTTAATAAGGCTTGTTCCATTAAAGTAGCCTATCCCACACCCCTTTTTTGCCTTAAAAAGGAACCGGTTTGCCCAAAGTTAGAAGTACCTGTACACCGTTCCGGACCAAGTCAAGCACTGGTGGAAACATCAACAAGATTGCAGCCATTGATTACATTGTAAGACCCCAGGTACTTCCCAGGCCTACACCTATAGGCCGAGAGTTTTGTTTATCTCTAGTCATTACATCCTAACCAACAACAGTTTTTAAACCCCCTTTTCCGCAATTTTTCCTCCGTCCCCCGTCTGTCATAACCAATTGTCTGTACGACCCTGTCTTACTACAATAACTGCCAATGGATTTCAGGGAGTTTAAGATCGCAGGAAACCTTCCTCCAAAGCATTCTGCCCCCCCCCCCCAAAAAAATGCTCTTCTAACCAGGAAATCAAACCTCAGTAAGCTTTACAGCACCCAAGTAAGAGAAATGTACATTGTTTAAAAAAATTCTAACAATATATACTATATATATACAAATAATACAAATGTCAGAAGTTGTGAGAAAGTATGTTGGTATCTATTAAAAATACAGGCCCAACAAACCCAGCAGGCCTTTGGCTCAACTCCTTTTTCCATTTTTCTTTTTCTTCCTCTTCACTTACTTTTCTAAACTTTCTTTTAGTTCTTTATTAGTTCTTTATCCGTTTTCCGGTTGTTTCGGGCAACAGGTATGATCTCTCTCTCACACACAAACACACTTCAAAGTACTTCTTTTGCATCCAGAAATCAAAATATTTTTTTAGGAAGGAACTAAGGTCCCTAAATCTAAAGCATGCAGACAGCAGCGCATTTCCCTTTCTTAAACTACAGCTAAGCAGACAGAGATTTACAAGACAATTTCTTTACCTTTTTTAGTCTCGATCTAACAAAACACCACAGACCCGCGCATGCACTCACGCGCACACACCACAAACACATGAAGGTGCTCACCCACTATAGTATTTCTGAGTAATAGCCAGTCTAGTTATCACAGTCATAACAATGGTCAAAAATAGGGAAAAGTATGAGAGTATTTTTTTCTCTTTTTCATATTGCCACAATCATACCTTAGATTTAGTCTTATCCCGTGGAATAGATATTGTAGATTTAACTCACAATCCTGGATTATCAGACCATCTGATTATGTTTAATGTCCTAACGTCCAACCCACTTGCACCCCAAAAAAGGACGTTTAAAAGCCATAGTATAAATTCTAGGACATCCCAAAGATTTTCTGATGCTCTTCCAGACATCCTCCAAACCAAGGACGACAGAATAAATAAATCTGTTGACACTCTAATTGAGGATCTAAACCTTGCGTACTACCTTAGATATGGTTACATCAATAAAAACGAAAGAAATGCGCACCAAGCAGCTTGCTCCTTGATACACAGAACACTAGAGCACTCAAGCAATCCTCTGGATAACTGGAACGGAAATGACGCTCTTCCAAGTTATAGTATATAAACTAGCTTGGAAAGACAGTAAAGTCCAATGCCGAAAAGCACTCACATCTGCTCGATCAACATATTTTTCCAACCTGATTGAGGCAAACAAGAATAATCCAAAATTCATTGTGGATACTGTGGCAAAGTTAACATAAAAGCAACATTCAACAAGTGAAGTGGGTCTTCACTCCAGCAGTGACGAATACATGAACTTTGACAAAATTATCATCATCATTAGAAAACAAATCAACTCTTCCATAAATAAGCATGATCCTCAAAAACCCAGTTGCTCTGGGAAGGCAGTGACCTGCCATGTCTTGGAATCTCAGGGGACACTTAAATTTTTTTTTAAATCCTATATCGCTCGAGACGTTCATTAAATAGTCATGAGCTTTAAACCCACCAGTCAACTTGTATTATACCAACTATAATATTTTAGTATACCAACTAAATTAATTAAGGAGCTATTTCCTGTGCTTGGTCCAGCGATGTTAAACATAATACATTGCTCTCTATATTCCGGATGTGTACCGAATGCACTATTAGTGGCAGAAATAAAGCCTTGTCTAAAAATATCAAAACTCCTTCTGAAAATAAACAATCTCTGGCCTATTTACAACCTCCCGTTCCTCTCCAAAATGTTAGCAAAAGCTGTTTCCCAGGATCTCGATGACTTCTTGAAGACAAATAATATTTATGAAATGCTCCAGTCCGGTTTCAGACCCCATTGTAACACAGACTGCTCTCGTGAAAGTGGTCATTGACCTTTTAATGGCATCGGACAAATGTCTTGCATACATCCTATTGCTTCTAGACCTTAGTGCTGCTTTTGATACCACTGATCACTCGCTTCTTTTAGAGAGATCGAAAACCCATGTTGGGATCTTATTTATCAGAAATATATCAGTTTGTATGTGTGGATGGCCTGTCCTCTGCCAAATCAAACGTTCATTTTGGTGTTCCTCAGGGCTATAAGGAAATGGATGACAGAACTGGGACAGTCCACACCCCACCTGACTGTCTCAGAAACACCAGGAAAGTTAGAGAGAGCAAGTATATTTATTGTCCCAGTCCACACCCCACCTGACTGTCCCAGTCCTGTCCCAG